>CAHIKZ030004545.1:2050000-2055000 GCA_903632075.3 Acanthosepion pharaonis
AAAAAACATTTTTAAGGGTTGACCGATTGTCGATTTGCACTCTGTTTGTGTGGGGTGCTCAGAGTTGAAACTTCACATGATGACTCCCAATGGCCTCTTCATAAATCCGCTCGGTTTTCGCTAAACACCCACGCAATCTGGGCGTATCGGTTTTTGGGTTTTATCGATTTTCCGCGCTGTTTAGGGGCCCGTGGTCATGAAACTTCTGGACAACACTTCTAATGGTAGACTCTAAGAGGGTGTCAAATTTGGTTGAAATGCGATCATTCCTTCTGTAAGCAGAATTTTTTTGAAACCTGATTCCGAACTCAAAAATCGGGCTCCGTCATGTCCTTACGGCAGCCATTTGCAAACTTGTGTTGAAAACCGCATCGAAATCGGGTGAGAAATGCGGCCTGGGCGAGGTAACAACGCCCACGACAGACACACAGGCAGACAACATGAGAAATATAGATAGTAGATAGATAGATAGATTCGCTCCTAAACTAGCTGCCTCGAAAAAATAATTTCTGATCAGTCCGCATGCGTTTTGAAACCAGTTTCATCGTTTCAAACTATGTTCCGGTCAAATTATTGTGGAGATATTATTTTTCGATAGTAGGTTTACCGAATCAAGGTTTGATCATGTATAAAAAAATGATCTGAACTGGGCTAATGTTGGTCCCAAATCACGGACCGGTTAGAAACAGCAGCTGTGAATTCTAAGAAAAATATTTTTGGCGGTTGCTTTTTTTTTTTTTTATTAAAGTTTTTTTGAAATTTTTCTGTTTCTAATTATTATTATTATTATTATTATTGTTGTTGTTGTTGTTGTTGTTGTTGCTGTTGTTTTTGTTGTTTTATTTCCTTTGATTTCTGGTGTGTGCACATTACTTTCCGGGTACCGCCCAGAAACCTAAGGTCAGAAAAGGTATCGTGACAGTTTCCACTGATCAATTAAAAAAACACACATATTCTACATAGATAAAGCCCTTCTTAAGTTGTGGACTGTACTCGTGAAAACAATTTTTTGTATTTCTTTAAGGCATGGATTTCCAGGAATCCTTTTAATGAGTCTACTGGAATCTTTTCCTATCAATCCGAGGGCTCCAACTACAACAAGAATTATTGATGTTCTCATGTGCCACATTTTTGAGATTTCGATTTCAAGGTCCTTGTATTTGATAGTTTTTTAAATACTTTATTATTATTATTAATATCATTATTATTATTATTGTAAAATCTGCCTGTTTTCCTGAAGTTACAGATTTTAATCAGCAGGTTTTAAGACATTTTAGGTTGACAAGTTTAACGTAAATGAAGAAAAAGATAATGATATTAAGGAATAATGATTGTGTAATAATAAATTGTTCAGCTCACAGTTGGACCCATCATTATAGGCGTGTTTGAAACAGACCCCAGTTACCTTGAAAAGAAAATGGAGGAATTGAAAAGGCAATGAAAATTCAAAAGACTTCATTACTAACATCGGCTAGCTTCTAAGGAAGAGATCTGAAGTTTACTGCATTTAAACTTCAATCTTGCATGAATCTCTCACGTACACTCATATCTGATCATGGCGTGTCCAAATGTAAACAAATGACGTCACACATTAGGAAATAATAAACATTCTTTATATAAATACAGTAAATTCGACCTTGCTCACAGAACGCTCCTTCGTGGCCAAATCGGTTAAGGCATGTCATTGACGGTTCCGTATAGGATACAGGTTCGAATCCTGTCGGAGGACGCATATTTTCTATGAAAATTTCTCGGACATTCAGGCCGGTAAATGTTGTTTAATACTGTTTATTATAAATAGAGCATTTACTTAAATATTTGTATCTATAAAAAGAATGTTAAACATAAAATGTCTTAAAATAATTGTCGGACTTTGTCCATTTCATTACATATATATATATATATATATATATATATATATATATATCGATATTCTCAACAAAATTTAAAAAAGGGTTTGTAATATCATCGATCCTTACATGGCATCTCGACTTCAGTCACTTTTCCACAACTGTAACGTAGCCTCTCTCTGTCTTTTCTATAAATATTTTAATGGCAATTGTTCTCCTGTGCTCTCCTCCTTAATACCTCGATAGCGTCAATTTAAGTCGGCTGCTCGATTGGCAACTAGGTCTCATTGTTTTAGCGTTTAAATGTAACCGTAGGCACAACTCCGTCACGGTAATTCTTTTTTTTTTTTTTTTTTGCCAATGAATACTGTATTAACCATTTTTCCAAAAAATGGTAACAATTTTTTCAGATACACGTCCTACTATTTAGCCCATAGCTAGTGGAAGGGGTGGATTCATACATTTTCCAAGGTTATTTGTGCGTAAGGAAATGCACCGAGACCGACTGGAATTCGATGTCCGGACTCCGAGATCTCATTAGAAACTGTCACCCATTAGACCCCGCAAATCGACTCGATGGTCTTCAACTGAAGTGAAGTGATTATATTGAATCAATTGCTAGGTCTTCTTGCTACGAAAGTTAGTTCACAGTGTCGTGCCAAACAATTTTTCTTGTCAGAACCCATTTTACAAATTTATAAATCTACCATTTATTTTTGCATTGAATATTGCTGCCATATCTGGTCTGATGCTCCTGCTATATATCTTGAGATTCTTGGCCAAACCCAAAGAAAGGGTTTTCAAAATTATCGATCCTGAACTGAAATCTCAACTTTAGTCACTTTCCCACCCCAGTAACGTAGCTTCTCTTTGTATTTTCTAAAAAATATTTTAATGGCAATTGTTCTAATGCGCTCTCCTCCTTGATACCTGGACTGCGGGAATTTAAGCGTACTGCTCGATTGGCAACTAGGTCTCAATGTTTAAGAACATGCAACCATAAATTTATTGTAATTGTTTCTTTTCTCTCACCTCAGAAACTCTTATCCGGTCTCTTGATCCCCTGCCACCGATAATCTTCAAACTTTGAAATACAACGTTAATCGCCTTCTTCGGCCTTCCTGAATCATATTCTTTTATTGTTCCTCTTCAATAGTTTTCGAATTCACTTTCACTCCTTGCGTCTTTGTGACATTATCCTCTTGCTAATACCCCCGCCCCAAATAATAATAATTGTTCTCCATCAGCATGACTGATGCTACCCTTCAAGAAAGCAACGCATTTCGTTTTCTTTGTTTCTTATTCCCTTCCACTCCCTGTAACCTGTTGAGTCTTAGGGGCATTATTGCCTTACTATCACAAAACAATTCCTACATTAGCATGACCAATGTTAAATCCCCGGAGAGCAACTCATCCTGTCTTCTATCGAGATGAAGTGTAGCGATAATATTTTGAATCAATTGCCTGGTCTGCTGCTAAGAATCTATCTGTTTCAAGTAATTATAACAATGTTTTAAAATGCTGGTTTTTAAGGCGAACAAGTCTGTCCCAGAGAAGAGAACAGCTCAATACAATATTACTGATCATTCTTTCCCGCCATTTGGTTTTTGCTATTGCAAATTTTTGTTGCTAATCGTCAAGGTAGACAGAGCCTCCCCCATATGACAGGGTAACGCAATACCAACTTAATTTCTGGATTCCCTTGCATTTGAAAACGATTAAAGTTAGTAAATATTAATAACAAACGTTAATTCGAGTATTCGAGAAAAGCCAAGAGAAGCCGAGAGAAACCGAGACAAGTGTTGTGGGGTCATTTGGAGGCTGATTACAAAGAGTAGGCAACTCTGCTGAGAATAATTACACAGTAACGAAGTTAATAGTTATAATGGTAATACGATAAATGCCGTTATCGATCCAGTGATGAAATGCAATTTAGAAAAGAGGCATGCATCTTATCAGGTCAGACATCAACTCGCCTACACCACATTTCTTTGGTGGGCGTTGATTGAAATTTTCTACACTTCATCCGGAATTTACACTGCTTTTCTCCCAGAGAAGTAAAACTCTTCTCTCTACTTTTACAAATGTCTAATACGCATACACACACAAACACACACACACACACACATATATATATATATATATATATATATATATATATATATATAGTTAAATTCCCAGATGAATTCTGTGGACAAGACAGATTGGTATCAAATGACAATTGGAAAAAAATCTTACATTTTACCGACGCGTTTCGTCTTCCGACTTTTTCAAGGCAAAAATGAAATCGAAATGTTTTTGTTCTTATAGTTACATTAAAAATCCAAATTTAATAAGATAGACGCTTCTGTCTAAGTAATTTACATCAACCAGAAAAAGGCTGTGTGTGTGTGTGTGTGTGTGTGTGTGTGTGTGTGTGTGTGTGTGTGTGTGTGTGTGTGTGTTTAACTTAGGTATACTCTACATAGTTGTGGTATGGAGCACAAGCTGGCTCTGTAGATGTTGAAGAAGTATAAATGTACCTCCTGAGTGTTTGATTAGCAGACGAAGTTAGAATCAAGTACGCAATCATTATATATATATATATATATATATATATATATATATATATATATATATATACACCAGGTGTGTATATATGTATATATATATATATATAGAAAGACATTCGGATTACTAACACAAAAACAGAGAATGTCTCATATCGAGAATATTCAACATTGAAAAACATAAAGCAAAAATTAATTATTTTTAATAATATGTGGAAATCTCCGCCTTTTACCTGAAGACGGTCACGAGACCAGAAACACGTGTAATAAAATTATGGAAAATAAAGCATAATATTTTTTTCTAAAAAAAAAAACACATTACAACCCAAAAAAGTTTTGGCAGTCTCTTCTTTTCTTTTTAATATACATACTTTTCTCTCGTTGGAACCACTATAACCTCTTTCTTATATATATATATATATATATATATATATATATATATATATATATATATATATATATATATACCAGGTGTAACAGCAAAATTGTCCAAATCGTGTAACAGCAAAAATGCCCAATTGTTAGATTAAGCTTTGAACCGTTGTATCTTAGAAATGATTAAAGATATCTTACTGGAATTCTCAGAAGTTTTTATAACACT
>CAHIKZ030004545.1:2060000-2072500 GCA_903632075.3 Acanthosepion pharaonis
TATAAGTAGCTCTATCTGAGTGACCAGATCTGCAAAGTGCGCAAAAAATAGAGGCGCCTTTTTTGTCTATTGGCCGCCTTTTTTGTCTGTTGGGCCTTTGAAATAGCAGAAAGGCTCATCTATTCAAAATTTCCAAAGACAGGTTGTCTTTATTGTCTCATCTTCTGACGGAAGCAAAAAATGTAAAAGATGCTTTCCTTAGTGAAAAGATAATGTAAGTTATTTTTTCATATTTTTTTTTTTTTTTTTAGCTTAACTGTACAAGGCCCGGGGCCACTCGAGGTAGAGGGTTATGTTAAGCACTATTTTATATGGATAGGAGGGGAAGATAACAGTTAAGTCTAGACTTGAACATGTTGTAGTCAACGGGGAAACATCCTCTTGGGGGCCTGTTCAACAGGGCAGTATTTCGTGGGAAGAAGCTATTCGAATGGAACTTACTTTTCAACGATGGAATATTGGCGGGAATGTGGGTTGTTTGCTACAATATAACTGACATGGCGGGTCCTAGTCGTGAAGGTTAGAACTAGCGAAACCAACGAATGTAGTTCGTTTGAGCACTTTCCATGGTAGTAGCGATAGAGCAATGAGAGGTTCGCTACATCCCGCTTGTGAGAGAGAGAGAGATAGAACGATGGAAAATAATTCTTCTCTAACAAAAACTCGTAGACGCTTTTGAACTCTATCGAAACCGGAAAGTAGGGACTGGGCATCTTCCGCCTAAATATGGCAACAGTACTCCATTTTCGGCCTGATCTGGCTCTTATACAGATAGAGGATAGCTTGAGTAGTCAGGTAGTTATTGGAGCGGTACATCACTTTACCAGCATCTTTAGCGATGGATCATATATATGAGTTCTATTTGATGTCAGGTGTGAGTTTGAGGCCCAATATTTTCTCAAGGTACAGAGGCTCATCGAGAGGACATCTACTCATCGTGACTGGCGGTAGTTCAGGGTTCGATCAGCGGTGATGGAATTTAACTAGTTTGGTTTTTCAGGCATTGAATGTAACCAGCCAGTTTTTTTCCTCAGTGGGAAATAGATCAGCTGCCAATTCTTTCGTTATGCAAGATTGGGTGATCAGAACTTTGGCAATAAAGTATTTATTTTATATATTTTTAAAAATATAAGTGAATAAAAATAAACTTATTAACCCTAAAAAGGCGGATGGATATTATCAACTAATGTTTCACCGAAGATCAGCGGATATGATCAATTGATGACTCGAAGTTTTTTCTAACGATATGGACAGGATTAATTCTGTCATCATTAAGCGGCCTATTTTTTGATGTATTTATTTACTTTTCGATATTACACTTTGCGGTAATGAAAACCTTTCATAGTTATTATTCCTATTTGTCTTAATAAAACCAATTTAATCGCAATTATTCTGTAACCTTTTGAAAGTATCTAGTCATGATTCGAATCTAAATGATGAATTTGCAACTCTGGTATTTATAAAGTTACTATTTACTCGGAATCGTGAGGTCGCACCATTGCCTGGATTACTCGCCTGCAAATACAACTGGATTCAATGCCAATCTTTATCTGCTGTCTTTTCTTATTCCTCTTCTTTTATTGTTCTTGTTCCTTAATAATGTTTTTCTTTTTTTTCTTATTCTTCACACCAAGTAACCTCTCGTGTCTTAGTGACTTTATTGCCTTGCTCGATGTGAAATGAAAAAAGGACAAACCAAAGACAGTGTTGTAGAATCATGAGAATTTGAAGCTTAAAGGACATACTGAAAGTGAAAGTATTATAACCTGGGGAAGGTTACTGAATAGAAGAATCACACAAAGGTCGGTAATGAATGATAATACTTAGGACAAGAACAAAACATATATGATTTATGCAAAATGTGGAACAATGCCAAAATGAGGTAGAAGAAAAAAGGACTTCTGTCTTAACATTAAACTTACCTAGCCACAGACCCTGACCCAAACATACCACAATATTCCAAACACTAATAAAAGTATTCTTACTTACCATTCTTACTACAACCACCATAATAACTCAATGTCTATATGAAGTCCTAATTAGTCCCCATATTTACAATTCCCATCTGTGGGGGAAGGGGGAAATAACAACTATTTAAAATCAAACCCCCAGTGTGTATTTACAATATGAATAAAAACTATTTGCAAGAAAATAAATAAAATAGTGTTCGTAAAAAGGAAAAAAAACACAGTCCGTAAATGTTGCTGAAATATCAGTTCACTGGACGAAATCAATTGCGATGGTATCATATTTTTAACAAAGAAAATAAATAAATATATATATATATATTAGTTATTTCCTTTCTTTCTTTCTTTCTTTCTTTCTTTCTTTCTCACAGACGCGCCGTCGCCTCTCTCTGTCTTTTCTACAAATACTTCCAGGGTAACTGCTCTGACGAGCTGCTTTCTCTGGTTCCCAGACTCCATGAATTCAAGCGCCCTACGAGGCTGGCATCCCGCTCCCAACCTTACACCGTAGAAACTTTCAAATGTAGTCGTCTCTTCTACTCCAGTAGCTTCATACTTCGCACCTCTCGCCAGTGGAACACCCTCCCAATTACTGTTTCCTGAAAGCTATAATCTCCAACTATTCAAATGTAATGTCAATCGACACCTCCAGTTACCTTGATCTACCCCTATCCTTCCTCATCCTTTCTTCTATCACTCCTATCTGCTCTCGCTCCAAATCTTCCGCAACCCCCTGCATCCTAGTGGCTTCACGCCTTGCTTGGGGCGTAATGCTATGCTTAATATGTGTGTGTGTGTGTGCGCGCGCGTGTGTGTGTGTGTGTGTGTGTGTGTAATATATAAAAAGTTAATGGTCAGAGTTGAATCAGAAACTTGAATAATAATATACAACATTCATTCTTCTGAAAAAAACTCATTCAAACACACACTCATTCAAACACCAAAAGACAATTACGACCCCCCCCCCACGAAATTGAAATGTGTCCCGCATCCACCAGTGAACTGACATCCCTGGACACATAACTACATACTGATGATGAGCTTTATTGGAAATTAATACAATTATGGCACAAGGCCGAAAAGCGGAGAATGAATGGGTTGAGGCTGGTCTTCACTGGTCTGCTGATATTGTCGTAATAGTATATCATAGAAATAATTCTTAATGGTAATCAATGACGTAATAGTTATCAATGACTTAATTCAATTCCAAACACGCAGACAGTGTGGATAATGAGAACAAATTAAAAGGTCCGTTCATAGTGTCGTTCAAAGTACTTTTTCCCGCTAGAATCTATTTTACATATTTATAAGTCTAACATTCGTCCATGCTTAGAATATTGCTGCCACATCTGGTCTCGTGCTTCTGCTATATATTTAGAGATGCTTGATAAAATTTTATTGGTGCTTGATAAAATTTTATTGGTCCTTTATATTTATTGTATCGAAAAATACAATTGTGGCACAAGGCCTGAAAAGGGGAGGGGTTGAGGCTGGTCTTCACTAACTATCTTATACCTAGCTAATTCGATTCACGACCCATTCATACATTACAATTTGCCCATTCACCACAAGAACTCATCCATCACCAATCGATCCTCCTTACACCATAATACCACATCCTCACGAGGGGGTACCTACAAAACGCGCCCCATGCCATAAAAATTTAATGATAATAAATAATACATAAAAATCTCATAATGAAGGATGAGAGGGGGGAGATGAACCCAATAATAAATTAAATTGTAAACATAATTCAAATTAAACATAACAGATGTTAGTAGGGCCCGTCCAACCCTCAAAAACAAAGAGGCCGCTGTTTTCTGCCCATGAGACAAAATCAAGAAGCTCTCTCGCTTTTTATTTATTTTTTATCGCATTCTTCACACTCAGTACCCTTTAAAGGCTTTTATTATCTTGTCTTTGGGTCCTGTCATTGGATCCTCAAGGACATATGGCACAGTGGATAAAGGCGTTAGTGAGATCCAGTGACAGGACCCAAAGAGTGAGTTCTATACCTGGTTAAGGCAGTGGAGAACTTGGAGAGGGGAATTAACAGGAGATAACTGATAACTGACATCCATTAAACATGGCACGTGGAACTAGAACAGTCTACCCCAGTGAGCGAAATAAAGGATTCAGTTCGACATTCCAACCACCTGAAAAAGGCCAGAGCGTACAACGGCCGAAACGTTGTGATAAATATGGCGACAAAGATGAGGACAATAGTCCGAATAATGTAAATTGTGTACATATGTTATAGTGGAACACACTTATTCTATAGTTAATAGACTCTCCCACCTATAATAAGTAGGAGTAGTAAGAGTAAAAAGTGAGTCGCTCAGGGAGTTGGTCAGTCAGTCGATGCCGGACGACTGTTAGTCGGATACTAAAGTATCAGCGACGACAACTAGATTACTCTGCGTCATTTCCTATTATATCAAGTTCCTAACATTTTGTACGTCGAACCTATTTTAGGACCGACTTAGTATATATACAAGCCTCCACTGTGAAACCACTGCATAACAACATAATACCTCAACTCAGAAATATAGACAGATACAATATAACAATGATACACTGTTTTTAAAACTGTGTTATAGATTTAAACTTAAAATAAATTATATAAGGAATTTAGAATTTTTTGGTCCATGTCATAGCACCTTTATTATGAAATCATTCCCTCTACTGTTAGAACCCGGTTACGTTACTTAAATGATATTAATATACAGCAGGCAACATAATTAACACGAAATGACTATTACGACAAAAAGTAAGAAGAAATAAGATGAGAACAAAAAAATATTATGGAAAAGAGGCAAAAGGAAAACAACTTACGATAAACAAGAAACAATGTAAGGTGGCACGCGGAAATACAAACAATACAGATGTACGGAGACATTGTGAAGTGCTTTTTCCCGCCATAAGTGACATCATTCGCTCGTTCCCGCGCTATTTTGCGCGCGTATACGTCAGTCTTTGCGATAATTAAGAAGCCATTAACAACGTCTTCATCTTCACATTCCTCGACTGCTTTTATTTTCTTCTCAGTTTTTACTTTTCATTTTTATGGCTTGCTTGTTTATTTATTTGTTTTTTTGTTTCCTCATTTTATGTTTGTAAAGGAAGGATTGCTGAAGTGAAACCATGATAATTAACAGAGCATGGTAATAGAAGAAGAAGAAGAAGAAGAAACTGCACGCAAACTAAAAGAAGAAGAAGAAGAAGAAGAAGAAGAAGAAGAAGAAGAAGAAGAAAGTGCACGCATACTAAAAGAAGAAGAAGAAGAAGAAGAAGAAGAAGAAGAAAGTGCACGCATACTAAACGAAGAAGAAGAAAGTGCACGCAAACTAAAAGAAGAAGAAGAAGAAGAAGAAGAAAGTGCATGCATACTAAACGAAGAAGAAGAAGAAACTGCACGCAAACTAAAAGAAGAAGAAGAAGAAGAAGAAACTGCACGCAAACTAAAAGAAGAAGAAGAAGAAGAAAGTGCACGCATACTAAACGAAGAAGAAGAAGAAGAAAGTGCACGCAAACTAAAAGAAGAAGAAGCACATAAACTAGAAGAGGAGGAGGAATAAGAACAAAGGCATAAACTAGAAGAAGAAGAAGAACTTGGAGGAGGAGGAGGAAGAGTTGAGAAAGAGTAGGAGAAGAAAGAGGAGGAGGAGGAGGAGGAGGAGGAGGAAAAGGTGGATAAAGAAAGTGTTTATATGGAAGAAGGAAATAAGATGGAAAAAGATGAATGTAGGAGTAAGGGGGGGATATGAAGAAAAAGGAAAGAAAGGACAAAGGTGATTTGAAAGAGACAAAGAGAAGAAAGTGAAATGAAGATAAATACGAAGAGAAAGAAAGAAAAGAAGTGATGGGGGAGAGGTTATAGGGAAAAAAAAGAAGAGAAAGAAATGATATGCAGATGAATAAGAGAAAGAAGAAAAAAGAGGTTAGAAAAGGAAGAAGAAGAAGAAGAAGAAGAAGAAGAAGATGGATGTGAGATATGAAGATGAAGAGGAAGACAAGAAGGAAAAGAGGCAAGTATGGAGAAGAAGCTGATATTGTGAAAAAAGAAAATGCGAGAAAGTTATACTGAATCATGATAAAAGGAAAAGAAAATGAAAAAAAAAAGTAAGAAGTAGAAAAAAGAATAAAAAAAGAAGTAGAAAATAAATATATAAGTAAAGAGAAGAAAAGCAAGAAGATGAAGAAAGAAGAAAGAAAAAGAAGGCGAAGAAGATGAGAAAAGATAAGGTGACAACTGAAAGCTTATTGTTGTTTCCTAGTGATGATTAAATTAACAAGACAATAAAAAAAACCAACAAATAAACAAAAGAAAGCTTTGAAAAACAACGAAAGAAAATGGCCGCGCAAGCCAAGGTGCCATGGGAGATATTTAACCAAACAGCCCTTGTTGTTTACCCCTTGTAAAACATGATTTAATAGGCTGCCTCCGTGAATAAAGGAAACATAATTCCCGCTTACTATATGCTTGAAGACTGGTGATCGATGATTCAATTTTTAGTGTATTTCTTTCTCTACCAACCCCTATTTAACTCTCTTTTTGAATCTTTCGTTATCTTTTTTTTTATTTTTGTTGCACCGTTGTTTATTCTAGATTTTTGATAGCCTTTATTTTGGGAACTTGCCCACATGTGGATGTAAACTAGTAAAAAATACGAATATATATACTGATCGATATATATATATATATATATATATATATATATATATATATATATATATATATATGAATAATAAGAAAGAACAGTTAGATTTATAATCCGGTCTTAGCAATTATTTTTAATTTAAAAAAAAAAAGGTGCACGAAAGAAAGAGTAGAGCATAATATTATAATTATTTTCTTTTTTAAAATATGATTCCATCGCGACACAGGAATTTCTGTTCTAAAACTGAAACAAAAATTGTAAATTTTATTATAAAAATCAAACTTAAAATTTAGAATTTTGTTCCATTGTCATCGCTTTAGTTTCAGTTTTGAAACAGAAATTTCTGTGTTGCGATGGTATCATATTTTTAAAAAAGAAAATAAATATAATATATATATATATATATATATATATATATATATATATATATGTGTGTGTGTGTGTAATATATAAAAGTTAATGGTCAGAGTTGAATCAGACCAGGAAACAGTAGTATTAGAAAGTACTCAATATACGTGTGAAAAAAATAAAATAAATGTTAAAATAACTTGCAGAGCTTTTAACTTTAAAAATCAGGAGCTCAGTTGTTGTTATTGTTGTACAACAATCACAACAATATTTGCAACCTCTTCCAACAAGAAAAATTACCGATTATGACATTTCCGGATCCAAAGAATCTTTTAAAGTAGAAACCGAAGTCTTAAGCTCTTGCTTATATATTAGAAAATTTCTCTTAAGCACATATGAGGCTGGATCGAAAAAATGTAATGTACATTTAAATTATCCACATACTGCATTTACAATAACCTTGCTTCTTTTTTTCTTCTTCTTCTTCTTCTTCTTCTTCTTCTTCTTCTTCTTCTTCTTCTTCTTCTTCTTCTATTACGCCCAACGTTTTGCGACTATTTATTTATCTTTGAAAATAACAATATAGCTTTCATTAGATTTTTTAAAAAAGCGTTAAGAAATCATTGGATAAAAATCGCCTGAGGATACCGTAAGGTTGAAACCAAGGTAGTGGATTCAACTTGATTTTTAATATATATATATACACCCAGACCCAGGGAGGTAGCAGCTGTTAGGGTCCTAGTTACAGGCAAATATTTACCCCCCACCACAAAACTGGGGTTAAAACATTATGAAAGTGTAAAAATAAATTTTTATAGTAGCAATAATTTTTTAGAAAAATATCAGTAATATATTTGACTCACGACAAAAATCCTCTTTACAAAGATACGTTAATGAAACCTGATCTACAAACTGATTTCTTACAAAGAATACATATTCTCTTCATACGAACCTATCCTAAAAATCTTGTCGGGATTAAATAACCCATTGAGGTTGATATGACGGAGAAGAAAATAAACTAATCAAGAATAAATTTTACAAATTATGGGGCGGGGGGAGGTTCTCACACCAAAACTAGGACAAAAGTCCATATAAATGTCCTTCGCTTTTGAGTTATTAAGTTTAAAGAAGGTTTACGGTAAATGACGTTGTGTTTCTGCGTAGACTAGGTTACATTTGTTATTTATGTATATTTATTATTAGTCTTTCTTCAACGTTTAACGCGTGTAGTAGCGAGTAAACTGAAAAGTGTTCCGTTTAACAATGAGAAGATATTCATATCTTGAGCAAGCAGGTATGATTTTTATTTACGGGCGCGCAAATGCTAATAGACGTGAAGCTGCACATCTGTATCTAATTGCATTTCCAAAACGAAAGCAACAGGGTCATACAACCTTTGTGAGGAACCTGTCCCTAAAATTTATAAAAGCATTTTTGAAACTTCCTGTATATATATATATATATATATATGTGTGTGTGTGTGTGTGTGTGTGTGTGTGTGTGTGTGTATTACAATAAATCATCCATACAAAACGTAGATTAGTAAAGTTAATGATATAAAATGGCGAAATCCCTTCGCTAACAAAATTTTAAAGGTGCATTAACCTACAAATCACTCGATAAATGTTATGATCCTTGTTTTTTTTTTCAAAATTATAAGCTGTATAAGGTCTTTCTTTGATACGCAAGTACTTTCGACTGCACATTCAGTCATCTTCAGGCATAGAAATTATTTCGTTTTTTGGTAAAATTCAGGTAGCATCCGTTATATACTTGTATCCGTTATCAATAACACATTTCAAAATACTTATATATATATATTTCGATTTGTATTATACATTTTCGTCTCGGATGCTACCTGAATTTTACCAAAACAAAATAATTTCACGCCTGAAGATGACTGAATGTACAGTTTAAATTACTTGCGTATTAAAGAACGATATTATACAGCTTATATATATATATATATATATATATATATATATATATATATATATATATATATATATATATATATGCAGCGTATATTCATTCAAGTATGAATCATTAAATAACAGATATATTACGTCTATTTTTATAATAATCCTTTATCTAATCAGTTCTCTAATTATTTTTTTGATGTTAATTTGAAATTCATCCAGGAAAGCCCCGCATATATATATATATATATAAATATATATATATATGAAGGCACCGGATTTTTTGTTAACTCAAGTACTTTCGATCCCCTGCAAGATCATCCTCAGGAATGAATTGCGAAGACAAAATTAATGTAACCGTAATAGTCATCGCAATTCTATCCTGATGGCCGGTTTTTACAAACTATATGTCGAGAAGGCACAAGAAAAATTAAATAAATAGCTTAATCGCAGTATCTTGTCCATCGTCTTTAACGAAACGTGTATATATATGTATATATATATATATATATATATATATATATATATATATATATATATATATACATTGTAGGCAGTAAAATTAAAGGTCCTTTCAAAGCTGATGTTGTCAATATAAAGTAAAAAGGATTATTGTAAGAATTTGGCAAGATGATTTTTAACTTTAAGAGTATGTTTATGTGAGATAATGCACTTTCGCATTTGGCAGAACAGACGAAGGTCGACTGAAAAGTTCATAGCCTGACCAAGATATAAATGTAAATAGACGTGTCAGATGGTAGACTAAAGGATATGCCAGTCAGCTGTTGTATTCTGGTCGTCTTGCATGTCGTTTACTCTACTTATGTTTATATCTTGATCAGCTTAAGAACTTTTCAGTCGGCCCTCATATTTCACGAGAAATAGAATAGATTCTCGTTAATTGATCGAAAAAG
This sequence comes from Acanthosepion pharaonis, assembly GCA_903632075.3. NCBI lineage: Eukaryota > Metazoa > Mollusca > Cephalopoda > Sepiida > Sepiidae > Acanthosepion > Acanthosepion pharaonis. Next base: position 2,069,810 of record CAHIKZ030004545.1, read on the forward strand.
GGATAATGATTCAAATCCACAATTCGATATGAAGAAGATTGATTAAAATTTGAAAGTTTGAATAAAAAAATTAATAAAGAGAACTTATCATATATATATATATATATATATATATATATATATATATATATATATATATATATATATTAAGAGATTTTTATGTTGATACGTTCTTTTTATAGATACAAATATTTAAGTAAATGCTCTGTTTATAATAAACGGTATTAACGATATTTACCGGCCTGAATGTCCCAGAAATTTTCATAGAAAGTTTGCGTCCTCCGACAGGATTCGGAACCTGTATCCTATACGGAACCATATATTTGTATCAATAAATACTTTCATGGAAATTGCTCCGAGGAGCTGCATTCGCTGGTTCCCCAGACGTCATGATTTCCAGCGCCTTACGAGGCTGGCATCCCGCTCTCACACCTTCACTGTCGAAATTCCTAAATGTAGCCGTCTCTTCTACTCTCTTCATGTCTCGCACCTCTCGCCTGTGGAACTCCATTCTCTATTCCTGTTTCCCTGTGAGCTATAATCTCCAGCTATTCAAATGTAATGTCAATCGACATCTCCAATTGCCTTGATCTATCCACTACCCTCATCCTTTCTTCTATCACTCCTATCTGATCTTGCTCTAAACTTTCTGTAACCCCTTGCGTCCTAGTGGCTTCCCGCCTTGCTTGGGGTGAAATGCTTAAAAAAAAAGAAAAAAAAAGAACGTATAAACATAAAAAATGTCTTAAAATAATTGTCGGACATTGTCCATTTTATAATATATATACATCCTTGTTGAAAACACAACGATTCTTAAACATGAAAACAATAAACAAGAACTAAAAATTCTTGAAGCTATATACATAAAACATTTGAAACCTAAACTGAACAAAATAAACTACGAAATCTCCACAAATATTCTTAAATGCCTATAATTGGTAACAGAAGCCACTGGTTTATACCAATGGTTTCCCATACTTAATACTTCTCGAATTCACTTTTGCGTGATCATGTGTGACGTCATGAGGTGCGGTGCGATTTTCGCTTCCAGCGTCTTATATGCACGAGTTTGTCTTTGCTTGGAAATCTTCCATGTAAACTGAAACAGACTCTCATCACTGTCTTGTCCGTTTATTGCTTAATATATTGTAATGTAATCGCTATCTTTGATAATGGCTTATGTAAGCCGAAAGCTTAGATAGGATTAAAAAACATATATCAATATTGTGAGTTTCTTTCTTCGTTTAATGATAATGTTATTAAGCTTATCAGACCATGTGAAAAGAATTTACATAAAATAAATAGACAACACTTGTCTATATTATATAATGAAACATGTATATATATATATATATATATATATATATATATATATATATATATATATATATATATATACTTACTTCTATGCGTAGGTGCATCAACAATGATGAAAAACGTTTAGTTTACACGAAAAATATACATTTTCAACATAATATTATTCCCCACCGCAATATCCCTGACTGCATACAGCGATTTGCTAAGCGTAGCTTACATGTTACACAAGAGAATTATTGAGCACCTAGTGAGGATCGAAGTTAATACTCAGCAATATGTACATATATATATATATGTAGCAATCCTTTTTTATGTATGTTTTGCTAAATATGAGAAACATAGAATATCTTGTGAATTTTTATTTATTTTTTCTTGTATCCCGGCGAGTGTTTATTTTGAAGACTAAGTGCGTGAGAAAAAAATCAATGTAAATAATAATAGTTCTCGTTACCACGAAAATGACACATCCTTGAAAATGCCTAGAGGATTAGCCGAAAGCGCACATGAAAGCCAACACGATGGACACTATGGAAAATACGGACGTATTCCGTGACCTTCTTCAGCATATCTTGTTTCATTTTCAGTAATTCGAGAATTTCACCTGGCATCCATCTATTCTGGTCTCTTGTTTCGGCCGTTGTGCTCTCTGCCCTTACTTCATCAAGTTTGCGCCAAAGCTATATGAACATTTTAACAAACACTTTATTTAATTTACGGGTAAAGATTGTTCATGTTCCACTGCTCATGTCTAAAAAAAGTTGGTCTAGTTGTTATTTTTAGTACTACGCAGCGCTAGAAAAAAAGAACTAGATGTGATATACATATCCATAAAAAAAAAAAATCCAGACGACACGCTTTTAACGGATGTTAGATTTCATTGAAAAATACATCCCTACCCACTCACCAAAAGTAGCAATAACTGATACATTAAAATATAGACATAGTGAACACCTAGACACCCTGTCTAGAAAAAAATAGATTTATCTGTAACCTGAAACATGAATTTTGTTTTAGCTGTATTTAAAATCCAGTAATTTTAAAAGTTACTCCAAAATTCGCTTGAGGATGAAATGGAACTAATGTCTTTAATTTAATTACAAAATTAAATTCGGGGCTTTTAGCTTCTATTTTTTGAAACATGGTTAGAACTGTGTAGCGAAAAAACATATTTTAAATCAATTAATTTATAATATATATATATATATATATATATAAAGAAATATAGTTTTAAGGTGTGCTATATATATGGGATAAAGTGGTCAATATCAGAGATAGAGCGTATGTAATAGGGTCGATCATTGAAGTCAACACTCAGAGGCGACAGACTGTTTTCATGCGTCTGTTTCATGCGACAGGCTGTTTCATGCTAGACGC
>CAHIKZ030004545.1:2077500-2080000 GCA_903632075.3 Acanthosepion pharaonis
GAAAAACCGCGCCCAGCTGGCGCCTATTTTCTGTGATCGACCAAAATCTTTCAATTATCTTGACTCCTTTACCCTGACTGTTGGCCCATAGGACATTATAGAAGATGGAGAGCCTAGAAACCATCATGACGCGCCACCGACTTCGATGGGCCGGACATCTGGCCCGAATGCCAGATATCCGCCTATCCAAACAAGTCCTCTTCTCATAGTTGCATCTGGTGTGGAGCCCGCATGGATCGAATAAAGGATCAGCTCAAAAACACCCCCCCCCTCACGAGGATAGAAATCGATCCGGTCGGAAGACGGAAGCTACAGAAAGAACCACTTGGAGAAGAGCATTCCCAAAAACAAAACAAAACAAAAAAAATTCCTTCAAAAACACCAGAAGACAAATAGAAGATTCCAAAGAAAAAAGCCAGAACTCTCCATCCCCCTGAAGTTTCCTACTCTATCTTGCGGTGGCAGCGGGCGTCTTTTCAGATCCAACATATGACTCATTTCACACAAAAGGAAATGTCGATGAGCAACTCAATACTCGGCAACGAGTTCCGCCATCGACGACGTGGACTATCGCAATTGTAAGTTCAGTACCTTCACTTGGTAGTACAGAGTCGCCCTCAGTGGAAACAAGACTCGCAGTAATTGAACATTACCAAAAAGAGAACAAGACGGAATATCCCCAGATATGGAGAGAGGAGCGCGAACAATCTACCGGCGTAGATTCGATAAAATGTCCAGCTCGTATTTCCCTGAAGGTTAGCCGCATCAACAAACATCTAAAAAGAGGAAATAATAATTCCTCATCACTCAGACAGAAATAAGTTTTATTAAATTTAACTGACAAGATCTGTCGATACGAATTTATTCAATTTCTGCAGGACTCACGTGGAAACAAAGTCTTTTCTGATTTCGCCAAAAGTACGTTTCAGATATCAATGGCATGTTAACGAAAATCCTATCAGGTCATCCCATAAGTTCTGTCCGAATTTTAACTTTTTGTTAAAATGAACGAAATTTGAAGAGTATTTTATAATATCTAATGGAGCTGAACATTATTTTTATGTTTAGATGCATTTAAACTGATCAAATTTGATTTCAGAGAACAATAAAATTAAATTTTGTTTGATTAAAACCCTGCTAACATGGAAGTACCCAAGAATCATTTGAGGCACATAATGCTTTATGAGTTCAAGAAAGGAAACTCAGCAGCCGAAGCAGCTAGAAACATTCACTCAGTTTATGGAGAGGAATGTGTGAATGAAAGAACTTGCAGAAGATGGTTTGCAAAATTCAGAGGTGGAGATTTCACCCTTGAAGATGAAGATCGAACCGGGCGTTCAGTTGAGTTTGATGAAAAGCATCTTGAAGCAGCCCTTGAAGAAAATCCCGCTTTATCAGTTGAGGAATTGGCAGTGGTTCTCAATTCAAATCATACAACTGTTCATCGTCATCTTCAACAACTTGGTAAATGGGTGCCTCATGCATTGTCTGAAAACAACCTCAAATCCCGAGTTGACATCTGCTCTTCTCTCCATTCTCGCCAACTTGTTTCACCTTTTTTGGATAGACTTGTGACTGGCGACGAAAAATGGATCTTTTATCGAAATGTTAAGCGTCGTAGACAGTGGCTTGGCAAAGGGGAAGGACCCCAGCCACGACCGAGAAGAGAACTTCATGGGCAAAAGGTTCTTCTTTCAATCTGGTGAGATCGCCACTTTGAATTCTTACTACCTAATGCAACAATTAATGCTCAAATATAATGTCAGCAATTAGAGCGTTTGAACCAAGCTTTGAGGGAAAAAAGACCTGCTCTAGTGATTTCTAGTAAAAGAGGTGATGTTTCTGTGTGCCAGAAAAAAAATTTTCTCGTCAGAATCCGTCTTGCACATTTATATTGGGTTGGTGCATAATTATCAAGCGTTTTTGTAGCCGGGTTATTTGTTAATAACGCCTGATAGTTATGCACCAACCTAATAAATCTACAATTTGTACGTGCATTGATTATTCCTGCTATATCTGGTCTGGTTCTCCTGCTATACATCTCTAGATTCTTTACTAAATCCAAAGAAGGGTCTGTAATGTAAACGATTTTCACCAAGCATTACGACTTCAGTTATTTTCTCAAAATCATGATTTGGCTTCCCCTAGGCGTTTCTACAAACTATGACAACTATTCTAATGAGATTTTTTTTCCTTTGTACACCGACTACATGAATTTAAGCTTGCTACAATAATTGCAACTAGGTCTCAGCATTTTAGGGTTGAGCGAGCTAGATGCAACCGCCACTACTACACTAAGACTTGCTTTGAGACTTGCTTCCCTGATAAATAGAATATTTCAAAAATTTAAGTGCAATATCTATCGCTATTTTCCGTTTCCTTGAATTCTGTTCCTTTTTGTCTATTCCCCCAATCGTTCTCAGTCTTATTCTCCTCTTTCAGTTTCATTCTCTGTAAGCCCCTGCGTCTTAGTGGCATTATCGCCTTGCTTGGGGGAAAA
>CAHIKZ030004545.1:2085000-2102500 GCA_903632075.3 Acanthosepion pharaonis
ATTTTTCAGCTTAATTGAGTGTGTGCGTTCCGTGTATGTCTTAGTGTGTGGTAGGGATGTTTTTAATTTCCGAATATGGTCAGCACATTGTGGCTTTGTTCGTAGTTAATATTGTTAAGAGTTGGCTTTTTTTTTGTCGTTTTTCTTGTTTGTCGTTTTTAATGAAACATGCATAAAAGAAGGATTGCTGCCTAAATATACAACTATATATGTGTGTGTGTGTGTGTGTGTGTGACGGGATGATAGATTTAAGCCTAAGAATGCTTAATCTCCCGCAGTTAATCTGCCTGCTCACCGCCCAGCAATAACTCGACGAGCCAAAAGTGGAGGTTCGACAATGGACAGGTAAACGGTCGATTCTAAGTGGGATCAACAAGAATGATCTCTGGCTAGATCCCTAAGTTTTTCATGACTCTCATAGTTTTTAAAGACTCTTTACAATTCTTGTAAAGAGTCATGAAAAACTTAGAGATACATAAGGAAGTTGGGGATAGCCATGATCATTCTTGTTGATCCCACTTAGAATCGACCGTGACCCCTCCAAAAAAAAATAAGTATTAAGATATTTTTTTAATCATTTCACCCCCAAGCAAGGTAATAAAGCCACTAAGACGCAGGGAATTACTGAGTGCTAGAAAATATGATAAATACTGTTTAGCAAAGAGAACAATAAAATAACAAGAATTAAGAAGACAGAAGATAACGTTTAACATCGCATTTAAATTTTTGAAGATCAAAGTTGATTGGGAAGCAAATAACCAGAAAAGAGTTTCACAATCGAGAAGTACGAGAGAAGAAACTGTTAGCATAGAACTTACGGTTGCATCTAGCCATTTTAAATGTAAAGTGATGAGACCTCACCGGCAATCTAGTACTGCGCTTAAATTCATAAAGTCTAGATACCATAGCGGAAAGTTCATCAGAACAATTACCATGGAAGTATTTATAGAAGAGGCTCAGGGAAGCTACGTTACGGCGGTGGGAAAGGGACTGGTGGCGAGATGCCAGATCTGCACCAATAACATTGCAGATTCTTCTTTGGATCTTACAGTGTTATTGATCATGACTTGACATCTCGATTGTAAAATGTATTTAGAAACAAAGAAAAGAATGCTTGACTGCTATGTAATACCTAATCCCGTATATGGTATAAAAAGATGGACAATTTCTTCACAGGTGACTAAGAAACTTAAAACCGCAAAGATGTTGTTCTATCAAGGAATGCTAAGAATGCAACAGAGAGTGTATATGAAGAACAAAGAATTCTTCAAAGGAACTGTCAAAAAAAGTACATTTAAAAAAACGGAAAATATAACTATTATATACCGAATCTATGAACACTAATGGGTATACTATTTACGTTATTCGAACTATGAGGACAATAGTCCGAATAATGTAAATAGTGTACATAATACCTCATCTCAGAAATATAAAAAGATACTGAAGGATCGGATAAATATGGTGACAAAGATGAGGACAATAGTCCGAATAATGTAAATAGTGTACATAATACCTCATCTCAGAAATATAGACAGATACTGAAGGATCGGATAAATATGGCGACAAAGACGAGGACAATAGTCTGAATAATGTAAATAGTGTACATAATACCTCATCTCAGAAATATAGACAGATACTGAAGGATCGGATAAATATGGCGGCAAAAATGAGGACAATAGTCCGAATAATGTAAATAGTGTACATAATACCTCATCTCAGAAATATAGACAGATACTGAAGGATCGGATAAATATGGCGACAAAGATGAGGACAATAGTCCGAATAATGTAAATAGTGTACATAATACCTCATCTCAGAAATATAGACAGATACTGAAGGATCGGATAAATATGGCGACAAAGATGAGGACAATAGTCCGAATAATGTAAATAGTGTACATAATACCTCATCTCAGACATATAGACAGATACTAATGGGTATCTCATGTCCCAATCCTCATAAATACGTTGGACACTATTGTAAGTGGGGGTAATATGGTGTCTATGTAGTCCACCATTAGCAGTGGTTTACCTACTTCACGCCGCTGGCGAGTATTGTATTTTGTTGATATTATAAAGATTACCATTTCATTTCCAACCTCTATTTTGGTTATTCCTCATTCAGTAACCTTTTATAGGTTACAACAATAATACAGAAGCCCGAAGGCGCATTTGAATAACGAATATCAATGAAAATTTAACCTTTTCTCCGGCGAAGACATTTTTACCGTAAGTGTCTTTTTGCAGACACGGACGAATAAACACGTCCCAAAAATAACGTTCAAAAAGCAGCTACAGATGTGCTTATACGTTGATCTTGATTCTTTTTATGCTTTTCTGATCTTGAAACGAGTCCACTTGTCAACGCATACGTCTGGTAGATGCGTTAACTACCGTTCGGACATTTCAAGGTGCCTCCATTTCTTAGTTACTATATTAAAAACAAATTTAAAAAATTAGTCTGAAAGTGAAACTTTTTTTTTTTCCAAAATAGTTGACTGGGAAGAGGTTAAGCAATGAATTCAGTGGCAGGAAAATTTCGTTAGAAACAAATAAAATAATCCTGAACTGCTAATATGCAACCTTGTATATGGCTACAAACACTTAATAGAGCTAGAAAGAATTAGAGGCTGTGGAGAGCCATGATGGCTCACGTCCTGAAGGAACAGTGTACATAAAAGAAATCAGTTGGTATTATGGATATATGTCCGCGCCCCCACGTTGAAAAAGAATGTGACACAAGGTCTGTGTTTAATGAGGGATTTCGGGAAAACCGTTCAAAAATTGCCCAAGACTCATCGGCATTTCCTCCCGCAGGCGCCGGGTAGTGAACCCAGCCCCCTCCCGAAGGAGAGGTACTGCCTGGGGGGTTGAGCAAATATTATTTTCAACTTCTCCGGCATAAGTGCCAGGTAAGCATAGTGATTTTCTAAGCGTAGCTTTGATGTGGCACAAGGTCGAAATTATGTGAAGATCGGACTCAGTATTAATTCATAACTGATCTAGTGAGACTAGTTTGTTAACCATTACAACACGTCGAAGTCTAGTTTAGATGTGGCATAAGGCCGAAAGTACGGAGCACTCAGTGAGGATCGAAATCACTACGCGTGAGTGGTCATTGATCTAACGAGACAAGCTTGCCAAGTTGAAGTGCCCCAATAGTAAGTACTAGCAGAAGAACCCGGGGATATAACAGTAAAAGATAGATCAAGTATCGACCATCATAAAGACTGAAAATAAAATTGACAAAGATTATTGTTTAAGGTCGACGGACACGCATGTCTTTTAATTATTTTTATTTTTTTTTTATTTTTTTACGAATTGGTCAAACCCAAACCCAAACAAAAACATTGTTTTCAATCGTTATGAGTCTACCGATTGAATAGAATTTTATTATAGACAATTGTCTTGTAAATGGAATTTTTAAAGCATTCTGAATGTAAAAATAAAGAAAAAAGTGTGCAAGACAATAAGAAACACTACCTGCCAATAAAAAAGTGAAGTTTTGTTGAAATCGGTTGAAAAATGTAGGAAATCCCATCCCATATATAAACGAACACACACACACACACACACACAAACAACCTGGGTTTTATAAGTAACTCGAGATAACTAAGATAACTCGATATTAATAAGTATAACTCGATATGAGTTGTCCCCCTTTCATTAATGCCTCTTAATCGTGTTTTCAAATTGATTTCGTGCAAAAACAATCATGTTTTTCCAAATTTTGGCGCTGTCAGAACCACCGCAAGGGAATTTTACGTAGTCCTGTGAAGTTTTGCTGAAATCGGTTGAAAAATGTAGGAAATCCGATCCAATATATAAACGTACAGACACACACACACACACACACACACACACACACACACACACACAATCTGCGTTTTATAATAAGTAAGATATTATAATTTCCAGTGGGCCCACGTCGATACCGGAGATCAGTTTAAAGTGAGTTTAACGGCAATACCATGAAAAAATAGCTCAAACTCCCCCAGCATTTCCCCTTTTCGGGGACGGCTCGGGCGCCTTGTAATAAACCCAGTCCCCCCCCCCGAAAAGAGAGTTACTGGCCGGTGGGGGGTGCCCCCTTCCCTTGGGATTGAGCTTAATATTATTTTAAACCTTGCTAGCAAAAATACCAGGGAAGTATGATTTGATATTAATGTCAAGACTACGATTCAGGAATGATTGTGTTCTGTGACTGGTATTAATGGATGTGCTGGGCAGTAAAAGTCGATTACCCTGCGTTTTATTTGGCGGCAAATACGGTACTAAGAAAGGATATATATTTACCAAAAATCAGTTTCTTTATTACAATTTATACTATTTTTTTAAGCATTTCACCCCAAGCACGGCGGGAGTGCCACTAGTACGCAAGGGGTTACAAAGAGTGAAGATAAGAGAAAAGATTGGGTATAGTGGAGGGAGGATTGAGGAAAGGATAAAAAAAAGAACGGGGATCAAGGCTTCAGAAGATGACCATTGATGTTACATTTAAATTGTTGGAGAGTGTAGTTGTCAGTGAAGCAAGTAAGAGGAAGGGAGTTCCACTGTCGGGAAGTGCGAGAGAATCTGTTGGAATCAAAGAGGCGGCTACGTTTAACTGTTTCAATAATAAAAGAGTTGGACTTAGATACACCCTAGTAGCACGCTTAAATTCATACAGACGGGGCACCTGTGATCTGTGAAAATGGCTCGTCAGAGCAATTGCCATGAAAATACTTGTAGAAAAGACAGAAGGAAGCCACATCATGTCTGTGAGAAAGTGACTGGAGTCGCGTTGCCAAGTCAGGACCGAACATATTGCAGACCCGTCTTTGGATTTTGTCGAGCACCTCGAGATGAAAGTAAACATTAAAAGAGCGAGTGTGGCGCATATGTGACCAATATCAGAATATCAGAATATCAGTGGCGTATCCGAAAAAGCCTGCCGGACGTGGCAATGTTATTGTTATGATCTTGAACGAGAATTAAATATTTTAATTACTTTAACATCTACATAAGTAGTAACATAAAATAATCTTTTAACACTGCATTTTAAACTGAGTTCAATTGAATTCTTTGCTTACGCACAAAACGATGAGGAATTTCGTTGCAAAACTTTGCCTATCACGCCATCAGCAGCAGCTGCTACTGACTGTTGCATATCATGCGTGTTGCTTAACTTCGTTATTTTTTTCCAAATTTGCTTTCTCTCTCTTTCTTTCTCTCTTTCTTTCTCTCTTTCTCTCTGTATATATATATATATATATATATATATATATATATATATATATATAGTGTCATATTATTATCATTATTATATTTAATCATATCACCCCATGCAAGGCAGTAAAGCCACTAAGACACAAGAGGTTACTGAGTGTGAAAGCATAAAAAAAAGTCAGAACATTAGAAGCGTAATCAAGAAGACGGTAGATTATTTTGGAAAGAGATTACTGCAAATAGATTGATCGATTCTTTCATTCATTTTTGACGGCTTATCAAATCTGAAGCCAGAAAATACGTTTTTAGATTGTAAGAAATTTTATTTATTTTTTTTATTTTTATTTTTTTTTTTAGATAATAATGGTTTAGTGATACAAGTATTGGATAGCGGCTCGGATTGAGGAATCGTAGAGCCGAGTTCGAATTCCAGTCGAATCCATTACATTCACTTATGTACTAATATCCTTGGGAAAGGTATGAATCCTCTTTCTCTCATGCCCTGCTACCCAGCTATGAGTAAGTAGCAGGTCTGATCGGGTTCTATAGCCTTGAATGGCAACTGGTCTACCGCAGAAAGAAATGGCAACCTATTGCGGGAAAAAATCTGCCTCATCAGTCATATACCGAAAGGTACATGATCGCCTAAGCATGTGTCACGGATGGCACATAACTGACTGATAAAAGCATTACTAATCAACCCGTAAATGGAGTGAGAAGAGGGGAATCCCTATCTTCTCCAACGGAAGTGGATATAACGAACTCAACGGGACTAACGATTTTGGGTCATTATTGTTGAGATGTTGGGAGTGTTTCCGCGTGCGTGTATTCAAATAAGGACAAACACATACGTAGGGGAAAATACTGGTATATTTGAAGAGGTATTTACAACAGAGAGATTAGTAGTCAAACGAACGCAGGTTAGTCAGTAACAATCAGCAAGAGTCTAAAGTCCAACGGTATCTTCCGGTAGAGAGGCGGAAGTGTGATGGTCACCTGATCTCTTAGATCCTCGCAGAACTCTCTAGCACTGTCCTATATCGTAGCGAGATCAGTCCATTCTCATGAGAAAGTGGGTGGCTCCAACAGTTATATATTACATCACGGGCACATCCAACATTACAGGACCTGGTCTTCCCAAACGGTCACTCATCTAGGAACTGACAAGGCACGACGTTGCTTAACTTCGAAGCAACCGGTATTTCAACGTGATGTGGCCGTAAGCTCTGTAAATTGAATTTTACCTGTCAGAGGTACAAATATTAAAAGAAAAATAGGAGTATATCGGTTCCCTATCGTCCGGATCACACTCTTTTAGGATACTAGTGAGCAAGCCAAAATGAGCTGACTCATTTTATAGTTCACCAATAGAAGGGTTAACCAATCAGAAGGCTCAAACTATTCAATGCGACGTATATAAAGGCGGCCATGTTTTTCTCGAATATGCACTGCCAGCCTTTGATGTCGAAGAATTACGGAACAGCTGCAGCTGGTGGTATTGGCGATATAGTCAGATTCAGTAGAGTGTCTGACTCGTGAGTATTAATCTTTAACGTTGTTCCATTGAACAGATTACGTACTGCGCTGTATTCTATATACATAGACTATGGTGAACATGGTTAACAGGGGATGAATTTATTACAAATGTCTTTTTTATAGTACTGTTCCTTCAATACAAGGCCCAAGAGCCACTCAAGGTATACCGAATTAATTTCTTTGTCAGGGCGTACAAGGAATGTTTCGAGGCAATGTAGGATTGATAACGGCTGACCCTCGACTTGAAGAGGTTAAGATTGTATCGATCAAGGAAGCATCCTCTCGGATGTCTGTTCAATAACGTTACAGTTTTAAGGAAGAAGCTGTCTGAGAAGAGCTTCCTCCTTACCAATGGAATACGAAAGAAATGAGGATGAGTCGACCTTGTGTACATGGCATGACGGGTCCTAGCTACGAAGTAGCTGGAGTAAGTGTCAAGTTTTCATTACATTAAGTATAAATTCTCTATAAAGAAATCTATAAAGTTAAATAGATAAAATTAATAAGTGAAGATATTTTTAAGATTTTGTACATAATAATTTTTACAGTGTAATCAAGGCTACCTTTGCTTTTTCAAGAATAGACGACACTGATATATATATATATATATATATATATATATATATATATATATATATATATATATATAAAAAAAAATATTGAAATATAGGTCCTTGCTGGATTAGATAATCGTTATATTTATCTTCATATATTTATATTTGATTTGTAACCTGTAGTCGATATTAAATTTGTCAAATTTTCTCAATTACAAAGCGGCCCTTTAAGTAAACGCAATTTTACTTCCCTTCGTCCCATCTCTCTCCCCCACCTCGTCTTTCCCTCTCTCTTATTCTAATATTAGATTGTCTATGGTGTGTGTATGTCACCACGAAATGTATCTTTATGCATTAGACATCCGTCAACATTCATTTTTTTCTCTTAATTAAACCCCTTCCACCCATATCTCCTAAAATTCTCTCTGTTAAGGTTTAATCTCCCTCCTCCTCATAATTCTGTTTTTATTTCCGGAGTTGTTTTTTTTTCGGTTTCTTTTTGAATTTGTAGGTCTGATGAATTGGATCGTATTTACGATTCCAATGGAATAAATTATGACCATGGAATATTAGTGTTTAAGCGTTTTTATTATATCCTTACTCTGTCCTAGACATTGAGTTCTACCTGGATTCTTCCTCTTGGAATTTTTTTTTAAAAAAATATACATATATGGGTATTTATATATTTTGCATATGTATAATATATATATATATATATATATATATATATATATATATATATATATATATATATATATATAATTGTGGCCTGTTAGGAGCCAGAAAGAATGACACCGAAGGTAGTTTGAACAAGTGTATTGAAATAACAGAACATATATACAAAAATATATGTGCTGTTAGTCAGCAGAGAGAAGTGTCCGTCCGAACTATCAGGTTATACAGCGTCTCGATTGCCTCGCCCTAAGAAGTCTCGTAGGTTAGTATTTATAAAGGAGGAAGAATTCATTCTAATGTAGAACTTAATAAGGCATTAACCTACTAACGATTCATTATGTTTAAAATTTAAAAAAAATAGATTTGGTGTTGAAATGCGGCTAGTACTTTCGAAAACTTCACATATTCGTCCTCAGGCCGAATTTTTTTTTTTTTTTTCCCATTTCCAGGTAAACTACAAGACGAAATAAATGATTTGTAGACCGAAAGATGTTTTTTAAAGAATGTGTTATTTATTGGCGGTTGTATAATTTTGGAACGTGTGGTGTCACAACACTAAAGTTTAAATATTTCGAGTAAGAATTTTTTGTTTGAATTTAGTAATTTTTTAAACTTTGTCTGAGGGAGATTAACGGATTTAAAGTTTAATTGGTTTGCAATTAAAAGCATTTCTGATTAAATCACGTAATATATTTGTTGCATTTTTTTGTTTTACTGTGCAGAGCGTTTTTTTAACTAGTGTTCGTAGCAAAAGAAAAAAAATGATGATTTAATTTCTCCTAGGACTTATTCTTATAACTAATATAGACATTAAGCGCTACGAAAAGAATTTCTTGGAATTTCATACAATTAAATTATGTACGTCCAAAAATTTGATAATAAAGAGCATAGCATGATTAAAAAAAAAACTTGATAAAAGATTTATCGTCAAAATGTTTATGATATTAAATAAATAAGAGGAAAAACTATTTTTGATTATTTTATTAAATTTTTTAATTCTTTCTAACACGATCGAAATGTTTTTATATTATTCTCTTCAGACCGAAAGTTTTTTTTTCTTTTAGAAATGGAGTCAATCCATCCAGACAAAGAAAAGGGAAAACAAAAACATTTTTATGTTAAAAAAAAAAAAAAGAAAGAAAGAGAAAGGAGGGGTGAAGAGAGAAATAGGGAGGGAGGGAGAGAGAGAGAGTGAAAGAAAAGAAAGAAAAGAAGGTAGAAATAAATGATAAGCCAATCGGACTTGGAATAAAATGAATATGCATCAACATGGTAACTTTCTTTCTTCCTTTAATAAGAATACTAAGAAATATGTCCATAATTATGAGAGGATGCTATTAAAATAAGTAGACAAATCTTGTCTAAATTATTTAATGAGACATGTCTTAATGAAAACATGTTACCAAAATATTCGATATATATATATATATATATATATATATATATATATATATATATATATATATAATCAAATTTTATTAAATTCAACTGGCAAGGCATGTGCTTTAAATTTCTTATTGTAATTTTTTAATTTTCGAATAAGTTGTGAGATCGAAATACCATTTTGTGATGGCCCACTTTAATGGGCGAAAATTGTAAAAATGAATGTTTTCAAAATTTCTTGCATAGTTACCATTTCAGACTCCCGTGGAAATTTAAATCATCATATATATATATATATATATATATATATATATTAAATATTATTATATGTTAAATACATATATATATATACATATGTATATATATATATATATGTATATATATATAAGAATGTATTTAATATATAATAATATTTAATAAAGGTATATATATATATATATATATATATATATATATATATATATATATATATAAACTTTATTAAATATTATTATATATTAAATATATATATATATATATATGTATTCATATATATATATGATTTAAAAATGTTATTTTTAAAGTTATATATACATATATACACATTCTTGCATAGTTACCATTTCAGACTCCCTGTGGAAATTTAAATATATATATATATATATATATATATATATATATATATATATATATATATATATATGTATGTATACATTTATTAAATATTATTATATGTTAAATACATATGTATTTATATATATGTATATATATATATAAATGTATTTAATATATAATAATATTTAATAAAGGTATATATATATATATATATATATAACTTTATTAAATATTATTAATTAAATACATATATATATATATTATATATATATATATATATATGACTTTAAAAATGTTATTTTTAAAGTTATATATACATATATATAGTTTCTTAATTTATATATATATAACTTTAAAACATTTTTAAATTTATATATCTGTGTGTGTGTGTGTGTGTGCGTGTGTGTGTGTGTGTGTGTGTGTGTGTGTGTGTGTGTGTGTGTGTGTGTGTGTGTGTGTGTGTGTGTGTGTGTGTGTGTGTGTGTGTGTGTGTGTCTGCATGCGGATTTAATGGTTACTGCGTGGCTAGCGATGATTTTAAATAAATTTTGCGTGATAAAGTGCTAACTGTAATTTAAAATGGGTTAAATTATAGAGGGAGTATATATATATATATATATATATATATATATATATATATATATATATATATATATACTGTCCTTGACTTATTCAGAAAGTTGGTTGCTAAGAAGATAATGTAGCGTGAATCTCCCACGTGGTTAGAAATTATTTACCTTATGAAAAAAAAATCAGCTTAAAACTGAAATTTTTAAAAAATGAAGAAAAGGCCAAGATTGACAAGTAAGCAGCGTTCCAGACATGTAGGAGGCATTAGCTGAGAGTAGCTGACGGAAATGGCGCCCGTCAGACGGCAGCAAGCAACGTTACTTAACCCCTCGTTCCCCTACTCGCCCCTATCTACCTACCACAGTCTGGAGGCTGCACTTTTTGACCCGAGAAACAGTCCAAATTCTATGGCTCTCTTTACCAAACTTAAAATCATATGTACATACGCGTTCATTCGCAGAAAATGAATATACGCATTTATATGAGCACACTTAATATATATATATATATATATATATATATATATATATATATGTGTGTGTGTGTGTATGTATGTATGTACTAAAAAAATATAGCTGACGTGCATTTGAAAATTAAAAATCTTTCTCAGAGCTTTTATTTTTAGTTTTAATTCCAAGTTAATGGATTAAATTTAATATTTCCAATAGGCAAAATACTTTGCTGTATTTCAAACTGAATTTAAATTGACTGGACTAACTTTTGTTTATCTGTAAAATCGGCCTTGTTGACAAATCTGTCAACGCAACATAATTCTCTTTATTAAAAATATTTCAAAAGTAATATATACTTTTCTGAAAATTTGTCTGAGGGAGATTAACTGTTTTAAAGTTTAATTGATTTGAATTAAAACAAATATTGCGTACTTTTAGTATAAAATATCGGAGAAATGTATTTTTTTAACACGGAAGTGGATGTTTTTTATGAGATGTTGGCACATCTATCGACGACCTAATAAAGTTTTTTCCTCAAAATGTTCATGTTATTAAATAAATAAGAAGAAAAAAACCAAACTATTTTTGATTATTTTATTAATTTTTTTAATTCTTTCCAGCACGATCGAAATTTTGGTTAAAAATCTTGTTTTTCTTGCGTTAGTGGAGGGCCAAAGATTACTATAGGAATGTTAGCGTTTTTTTTTCTTTTTTGCTGTAAAAATATATTGTTTTGGGAATTCTTACAAAAATGACATAATTGTCGGATTTTGATGAAATCTTCAATACTTATTCACAAATGAATGAAATTATTTCTGATTTTTTTAAAGAAAATCTTGGACAAATATATTTTTTACATCAGTTACTCTAATTTACATAATTTTCTGAAATTTCAAGAAATAAGAATTCCAATCTCTTCATATTTATAGTAGTTAAAATCAGAACTTCTTGGAGAATTTAAATCATCAATTTGTTTCTGCCAAACAGAAACACCATATAACAAAAATCTGCTCTGAATCATAAAATAAAAAATGCAATAAAACAAGGACATTATTCAGTTAGAAAAGTTTTTCATTGCTTTTATAATTAAGACATATTAAGTGATCTATTTTCTTGAGAAAACAAAAAATTTCGATGAATATTGAATTTTTACAAGAATTGTTTTCAATTTTTAAAATTTAATTTAGAATAATTTACTAAGTTTAAAATCTTTTAAAATTCTGTATTAAAACTATATTTACTATAGTCAAACACTAATATTTTTAAAAGAATTTTGAATTATTTTATATGCGTATAAACGTGCTGATTTTTGTAGATACGGTTGTTCAGACATGACATTATCAGAAAATAAGAGCGATAATTATAGTAAATTTAATGCCAGAAAATATCTAATATTCAATATATCATTAGATTACGGGGAATATTTTCATAAATTTTTAAGATTACTGAGTACTTTAAAATTATATGTAAAAGGCGCTCACGTTATATTCAAATATTTTTACAACTAAATACCCCATAGAACAAATTTAGATAAACATCAATCTGTCACGAGGCTGTCAAACATGTCAGTAGGTTAAATAAACAGCTACCGCTGTGTTGAAAATCCATTTCTGTGATATTTTATACTTAAAGTAAGTATTTGTTTCAAAGCAGATTCATTTTACTTTAAATCAGGCAATATTCCTCAAATAATGTTTCAGAAAACTATATTTTATTTTTGGAAGGGCTCTCATCAGCTATTTTATAAAAAAAAAGTTCTATTTTTTTAAAATATAGCAAAATATTTTGCTTATTGGAAATATTAAATTTCATCTATTAGCTTGAATTTAAACTAAAATAAAAGATTCAAGAAATGTTTTTCATTTAAAAAAAAAAAATTCATTTTAAGACTTAGGTATCGTGTTTTCTGCAGTGGTACCTAAATTGAATAAATATGAGGTAACAAATTTAATATATATATATAATATATATATATATTGGCCAAGATTTTTCAAAAAGAAACGTTTCAAAAATAATTTCATTCATTTGTGAATAAGTCCTAAAAATTTCATTAAACAACAAGAATTAACTGATTTTGTAAGAAGTTCCAAATTAATGCATTTTTCATCGCAATAAGACGCCCAAATTTCAAACCATGGCACCACAATGACGCAAAAAAAATTGTCATCAAAATTTCGAAGCTTCTAAAAAGAATTTAATAAAAACAATTTTTGCATAAAAAAATCCTTTGATTTTTCCTCTTAATAATAATATAAAGCTTTTAACGATAAATCTTTGTTTTTATTAGTTTACTAGACGAATTATCAGCGCCTTGCTGCGTGTCTCACATTTTTTTGTAATAAAATGATGATTGATTTTAAATCATTGTTATAATTTGTGGAGAAAAATGATGCATTTCAATATTACTCAATGATCTTGTGACCTCTATCTTCTGGCTTTCACCTTCTATATTTTGGATAGGAATCATTAAATTGTTCAAATTTAATTTAAATAAAATGGAAAAAATCAGTGGGGCTTTGTGCAAAAACAGTTTGATCTGACACCTTTGATATGTATGTGATGTAATACTTGATTGAATCAATTGATGAGCAAATTTCAATATTGATATGACAGTTGAATTGTCGCAACAAATATGTATTGTAAGGCACTACCCACTGATTGGTGATTACTTGCTCAATTTGATGTTCATATTGTCTCATTTTGATCTTACCGATGTGACCTCCATCTTCTGGCTTTCTCCTATATTTTGGATAAGAGTGATTCCCTTGTTCAAATTTAATTTTAATTTAAATTAAATAGAAATAATTTTTAAAAATTCTGTGTGAGGGTGCCCCCGCCTCCAGGGACAACCCTCCATCCGGGACCCCTTCCTCCATCCGGGACACCTTCCCCCATCCGGGGACCTCCTTTAATCAAAATGAAATATACTTATCCAAGTAACCTGGGTAATTTAGTTTCAGAATATATATGGTTATGTAGGTCTATCTCCAAAACCCTAGGAGTTCGTTAACAAAGAGACAGACGGAAGTTACAACTTTATATATATAGATTCACACGTCCAGGTAGTACTGTTTTGTTGTAATGTATTGATAAATCGCCATCAGTATATCGGAAATATGCTGGTTCCTTAGAAAAAGAAAAGGGGTTTTCTATCTTGACATTCCGTTACCAACTATAATTCTGATATATCGATTTGTATATCACATCTTCCATCATGAAAATATGGAAATAACACTAATAACAAAACATTGATTTTTTTGTCAATAATATTGAGAAAATCATTTGGGTTCTGAACAGACTTAAAACTCACTCAGTAGACTTTCCAGTGGAATCTCGCTAAGAATTTATTGCAATAAGTTTGAGTTTATTTTTTCAATTGAGTAATTTAAAGAAATATGGTGTCATTCACTTAACCACGGTTAGTTTCGAGTCATTTTACATACAAAACAAATGGATTAATCAAAAGTTTAGAATTAGATTAAAGAATATTTTAGAATTAGAATAATGAACATTTTATAAACACAATATTGAACATTCCAGAACCTTAATAATTAACATTTTAGAATTAGAATTATGACTATTTTAGTATTAGAATGAGCATTTCAGAATTAGAATAATAGACATTTTAGAATTAGAATGAACATTTTAGAACTAGAATAATGAATATATATCAGAATTAGAATGAACATTTTAGAACTAGAATAATGAATATATATCAGAATTAGAATGAACATTTTAGAACTTAATGAATATAACAGAATTAGAATGAACATTTTAGAACTAGAATAATGAATATATATCAGAATTAGAATGAACATTTTAGAACTAGAATAATGAATATATATCAGAATTAGAATGAACATTTTAGAACTAGAATAATGAATATATATCAGAATTAGAATGAACATTTTAGAACTAGAACAATGGATATTTTAGAATTAGAATAAGGGACATTTTAGGATTAGAATGATGAGCATTTTAGAATTAGAATAAGGGACATTTTAGGATTAGAATGGTGAGCATTTTAGAAATAAAATAATAAAAAAAATTATAATTAAAATAAACAACATTTTACTATTCTGGATTAAAAAAAACTACACAAATTTTTAAAAGCAAAACTGGCAATGTTTCTTAATGGCGCGCAGGGACCCATCACTGATCCTACGCTTTTTTTAAATTTTCATTAACGATCGCCTCAATGACATTAGCTTTAAACTTTGCATCTATGCTGACAACCATTTACTTCTACATCGATAGTAAGGCTGAATAACCCGACAAGATCAAAATGGCAGCTGATCTCCAAAACGACTTCAAGTTCATCGTTAACTGGGGCAAAAGATGGCTTGTTATTTTTAACGCCACCAAAACTAAACTTCTCTCCATTAATCATATGAGAGAACCCTTTCTTTTTCCCATCAGTATGGCTGATGCTAATCCCCATGAGAATGACTTGTTGAAACTTCTCAGTCTAATATTCTCGGTTGACATAAAGTGGAAAGATTATATTGAATCCATTGTTAAGTCAACTGCTAAGAAATTCGGTTCACCGTGTCGGATGAGACATTTTTTTCTCTCCAGAATCTATCTTACATACCTATAAGTCTACCATTCGTCCATGATTAGAATATTGCTGCCATATATGATCCGGTGGCCCTGTTATTTACCTTGAGCTCCTTGATAAGATCTAAAGAAGAATCAGCAATATTATTGATCCTGATCTGGCAGCTCGGCTTCATTCCCTTGCCTACCACCATAACGTTGCCTCTCTGTGCCTTTATAAATAAATACTTTCATGGTAATTGTTCGAATGGGCTCGTCGCTATTGTGCCTAGGCTTTATGAATCTAAACGAGGTACTAGACTGGCGTCGAGATCTCATCAATTTACAGTTGAGCTGGCTGAGATGTAGGCGTAAGTTCTATGCTAACAGTTTTTTTTTCGCACTTCTTGCTTGTGTATCTCCAATCTGGCTCCATACTTTCCAAGCAACTTTAATCTGCAAAAATTTAAATGAAATATCAATCACTATCTATTGTCCCTCTGATTACATTTTTCTCTTTCCCGGTCGTCATTCATGTTGCTGTTCCTAATTCTACCCCCACTCTAACCACCTTTTTAGTGGTTTTACTGCCTTGCTTGGGGTGATACCGATAAAAAAAGAGGATATTTTGATCCAAAATCGACCTCTGTTGACATTTTATGATCTTTAAGGTCAGTCCTACCTATCTCGTCAGCTTTATTAGCCAAAAGTTAACCCCATCTACAAATGAATATGATATAATAGATTGATTGCAATAAAAGTCATACAGCCTAAAAACTAATTCTACCTCCAGTGACTTAGGAAATCGAATATGAAAAAAGTTTCTTTCTATCTGAAAGAAACATTTTTTTTTACTTCATAACAGCGTATCACTGTTCATTTTATCATAAACTGTATCATTTGATTAGAAATATACTGTGCTATTCAAGATCAACCTCAAATCTTATTACTGCGAGGTCCGATGATGGCTTGGTACCTGTGATTTTGGTTGTGATCTTCGAAGAAACACACGCATATGCCCAAATTTTGGCACATTAATATAGATAAGTGTTTCCCAAACTTCTTTCAACTTGCCCCCACTTTGCACAAGCTTTTAAAAGCAAAACAGGCAATGTTTCTTAATCATTTTATTTGAAATAAGACATTTTAATACAAAACTGACCTCTGTTGACCTATTATTTTTTAAGGTCAGCCCTACCTCTCCTGTCAGCTTTTTCAGCCAAAGGTTAATCCCATCTACCAATTAACCTTCAACAGTATAAATGTTTGGCTGCAATCAATGTCACCCCTTTTTGTCAACGTCTCCTCCCGTCAAATTAAATTTATAATATTATACTGAATTCATGTTACATAGCAAGATAACACTTAGGTATTAGTGCAAAAATAATTTTAATATTGTTTTCATTTCTATTATAAATGCCTATGATTGAAATGCTTAAACAAAAATTTAGCTTATCTCAATGTTTTCAATGCGATGGTTGACTTTGGTGCTTACTAGCTAAGACTCTTACTCTAGGTTCATTTGATAGCTTATCTCAATGTTTTCAATGCGATGGTTGACTTTTGGCTAAGAATTTTTACTTTCATTTGATAGCTTATCTCAATGTTTTCAATGCGATGGACTCTTACTAGCTAGGTTCAGGTTCATTTGATAGCTTATCTCAATGTTTTCAATGCGATGGTTGACTTTTTGGTTTTTTTTAGCTAAGACTCTTACTCTAGGTTCATTTGATAGCTTATCTCAATGTTTTCAATGCGATGGTTGACTTTGGTGCTTACTAGCTAAGACTTTTACTCTAGGTTCATTTGATAGCTTATCTCAATGTTTTCAATGCGATGGTTGACTTTGGTGCTTACTAGCTAAGACTCTTACTCTAGGTTCATTTTTTTATCTCAATGTTTTCAATGCGATGGTTGACTTTGGTGCTTACTAGCTAAGTTTTAGGTTCATTTGATAGCTTATCTCAATGTTTTCAATGATGGTTGACTT
>CAHIKZ030004545.1:2107500-2162500 GCA_903632075.3 Acanthosepion pharaonis
CACTATGCTATTAACTGTACGTTTGTTTAGTCGACACCATTTACAATTAATAGCAGTAATAACATTAATAATAATAACAGTCGTAGTAATAATAGTATTAATAATAGTAATAATAATAATTTTAGTAGTAATAGTAATAATAATAACAGTAATAATAACAGTCGTAGTAATAAAAGTATTAATAATAGTAATAATAATAATAACAGTAATAATAACAGTCGTAGTAATAATAGTATTAATAATAGTAATAATAATAATTTTAGCAGTAATAGTAATAATAATAATAACAGTAATAATAACAGTCGTAATAATAATTGTATTAATAATAGTAATAATAATAACAGTAATAATAATAACAGTCGTAGTAATAATAGTAATAATAATAACAGTAATAATAACAGTCGTAGTAATAATTTTATTAATAATAGTAATAATAATAATAATAACAGTAATAATAATAACATTCGTAGTAATAATAGTATTAATAATAGTAATAATAATAATTTTAGTAGTAATAGTAATAATAATAACAGTAATAATAATAACAACGACAATGATCCTTTTATTGTTATCGTAGTAATCATAATAATAACCGAAAAAATTACCACGTATGAAGTGTCGATTAATCGAACAAAGTTGAGTAGAGTGCTTTAAAGCCCCCCCTCCCCCGGGCTGATAAAACAAATAAGAATAATAATGTTTAATTCATAATATAGACAAAATGAAAGATTAACAGCAGCAACTAAAAAGGAAATAGAAGTTGTAACAATAAACTGTAATAAAAGTTATGTGTCAGATAAAAGATTCTTTCCTACTGTAGATCTTAACATTCATATCCGATGATTTTCTTTCTTTATGAAGTCGACAATTTTTACAATGTCGACATCATAAGTTTCAATAAAGCATAAGCAAAACTAAAAATACAATTCGCTATACGGTTTTACTCTACGGATGTTCATTCGACACAATTTACCAGTGACCTTTACTGTAGCTTTCTTTCTCTGCTCTGAACGAAACCAGTACGTGACTGACATAATAAAATATATTTAATGTCAACAAAAGCACTTATAGCCGTCCATCGATCGACGTCTGAATCAAACAGTTGATCTTTAGATTAATTTATCGAATTTATTTCCAATCCAGAGATTGTTGAAAAGTTATCAAAATCGTGACGTCAACCTTTTTAACGATCCAAATTTACAATTATAATGAAAGATCAAAATAATGTTTTGCTTACCTATCACCGTGTGTAAAAATCTTCGAAAAAAATGTATATTCCAATATTTTGTGTTCAGCAGTCAGCCACGGATCATAAGAGCCCCCAGATTGGCTTAATTGTCCGTAAAAGAAGTGGATTTACTGAGACTATCACGTAAATCTGGTTTCGGGATTATAACAGATTAGGATTATCTTGCCAGCTGATGTCGTCACTACTAATGATTTTGTCAATACATTTCTATATGTTTCTTTTATTGATGATAGTGATAACAGTGATGGTGTTATTACAATTGCTGTTCGTTTAAAATCGCAAAAACATAGTAGTTGCAGTTTTAATTGTTATAATAATAGCGGGTGATGATATTTATTGCAATATTTAAATTTTTAAAGAATAAAAAAACAGAAAGAAAAGAAATCTCATTGCAATCCAGAATAAATACACCGGAAACAATTACCACCAATGATGATACAACAATGAAAAAAAAGGAAGTCTCGTTTATTTAGAGAAAGAAACGAGACTCTAAGTGATTTCAAAAATGAAGACAGGAAGCTGATTACAAACGATTATGAAACACTCGTAACAAAGCAAGACAGTGGTCCACGAGAGACTGCGCAAACAATATGGCTTCAACAATACAGACAAAGTATGTGGGTACAAGCTAGGTTAGACGATAAAATACCCCCCCCCGTCAGCGAGACCTCTGATCAAGAGGTTTTGAGGAGCGTGGAACTGCCCCTTAATTGCTGTTGCTCCGAGGTCCACCTTGACCTGTGGTGGTAGCACTTAGTAGGGTCTCAACTATGGGCAAATACTTAACCCCCCCTCCAAATCGGGGTTAAAACATTATAAAAGTGTAAAAATTGGTTTTAATACCAGTAATAAATATTTTAAAGGAAAAATTATTACGAGCAATACATTATTACCAGTAATACATTTTTGAAGAAAATAAATATTACCATCAATACATTTTTGAGGAAAAATATTACCAGTAATACATTTTTGAAGAAAATAAATATTACCATCAATATATTTTTGAGGAAAAATATTACCAGTAATACATTTTTGAAGAAAATAAATATTACCATCAATACATTTTTGAGGAAAAATATTACCAGCAATACATTTTTGAAGAAAATAAATATTACCATCAATACATTTTTGAGGAAAAATATTACCATCAATACTTTTTCTGAAGAAAATAAATATTACCATCAATACATTTTTGAGGAAAAAAATATTACCAGTAATAAATTTTTGAAGAAAATAAATATTACCATCAATACATTTTTGAGGAAAAAAATATTACCAGTAATAAACATCTTGTCGGCATTAAATAACTCATTGCGGTTGATATGCCCTAAAACAAACCAAACCAAAAAAAAAAAAAAAAAAAAAAACTTCATGCCTGGCCACCGGACACTATATATTCTGTTACAATATAATACATATTCTGTTCATATGAACTAATCCTAAAAATCTTGTCGGCACTAAATAACCCATTGTGGTTGAGATGCCGTAAAACAAACCAAACCAAATCAAACGAGAAGTTGCCCGTAGAAAAAAAAAAATATATATATATATATATATATAGGCAAATATATGGATATAGATCCGACAGTATGAAAAAATATACGGAAAAAACAAACAAAAATCATAATATGCAATTATGCTGTTTTAATGTTAATATAATGTCAACGTCTGACGTTTCGGTCTAGTAGACCATCTTCAGGACATAATATATAATAATATAATATCTATCACACGCACGGTGAATACTAGGCCCGGTTTCTTTAATATTTCCCCTTTTCTAGCAAGATTAATGCTCGACAAACGTACATATAAGTTTTAAATTAAAATAAAATTCTTTTCATTTTTCATTCAAAATACTCTATTTTAGGAATACGTTTTCACAACATCGCCGACGTGACGCCGACGTGATCATATTGTGAAACGGAACGCTGATCTTGAAAAATTTCTGTCATCTGTTTTGATCAGTCTTACTCTTATGCCCATCGTCTTTTCGTGTTGAATTGAATATAGTATAATGTTAATTATGTTTATGTTTTATGTCCTGAAGATGGTCTACTAGACCGAAACGTCCGACGTTGACATTATATTAACATTAAAACAGCATAATTGCATATTAGGAGTTTTGTTTGTTTTTCCGTATATTTTTCTTCATATATATATATATATATATATATATATATATATGAGGAATTTAAGAAACAGCTGCAGATTTTCTTTTATTGCATTTCATTTATGTATTTATTGTTGAAAGATACACTTCCTCTTTCAGTATCATGCCTATTCAGAGGTAAAAGCGACCATAGATTTTCACAGCTACCTTTTTATTTTCATTTATCTGTAAGTTAAATTGCCATGTCTCTTCTTGAGAAAGAGTGTGCAGTAGTTGACTGTTGCTTTCCCCCACAGGTTCGGATTCAGACGTATCCTTCTTTTAGACTGGTTGCATAACAAGACGAAAGAGCCCAGTGTGCAATTTAACCTAAATCTGAATGAAGAAGAGATCATTTTTTAAAATCATTTCACCAAGGGTAAGGTGATAATGCTAAGGCGCCAGATATTCCTAGAAGTCCATGCTTTAAAGAAATACAAAAATTTGTTCTCACGTGTACAGCACACACCTTACGTAGGGATTTATCTATAGAAAATATGTTTTTTTTGTTTTTTTTAATCGGTCAGTGGAAAATGTCGTGATGCCATTTCTGACCTTAGGTCTCTGAGCAGGACCGAGAAAGAAATGTGTAAACACTAAAAATCAAAGGAAATATAATAATAATAATAATAATATTAATAATAATAATAATAATTGTTGTGGATTCCAAGATGAATTCGGTCTCCAAGGAATGACAAACGCAATATTTAAATATAAGAAATAAAATGTATTTACACAATCATACAAAGAGTAATACTGTTAATAAGTCCAGGAACGCGGTTAGTAGCAAATACAGATAGATATATACAGTCTCGAAGTAGGACTTCCTTAGAGTCTACGTGCTTGTAACTGACTTCTACAAGCGGTTACCTCACTCAATCTCCGTTCGTATATTCTCTGACTGTTCCCGTATATCCTCTCTCTCTCGCCGTATATCCTTTCTCTATCCGACTACTCTGGGTATTTAACGGCCCCACTCCAAGTAACACTGGTAGAGTCCACTTATATGAAAAGGGGAGGACCCCACAACAATTATAATAATAATCTGCAACTTCTACGAGAAGGAAACTGAAAGAAAATAGTATGAACACCACCCAAACCCGGTTACGGAGATAGGACCTGTTACAATTCTATGAGACTACACAATACACACTGAAAGAACAATCAAAGCTAACCGCCCAGACATTGTTATTAAAGACCACAAACAAAAAAGTGCTTCCTTATTGATATGGCAGTCCCTGCTGACTGCAATGTATCTTTGAAGATATTCAAAAAGTTGTCAAAATACAAGGACCTTGAAATAGAAATCTCGAAAATGTGGCATATGGGAACATCAACAATCCCTGTTGTAGTTGGAGCCCTAGGACTGGTTGGAAAAAGTTGGAGTAAACTAATTGAAGGGATTCCTGGAAGTCCATGCCTCAAAAGAGATACAAAAATTGTTCTGACAAGTACAGCCCATACTTTACGAAGGGCTTTATCTATGATTTTTTTTTTTTTTTTGTCAGTGGAAAGTGTCATGAGGCCATTTCTAACCTTAGGTCCCTGGGCGGGACCCGGAAAGAAATGTGTAAGCGCCAGAAATCAAAGAAAATAATAATAATAATAATAATAATAATAATAATAATAATAATCGGTGCTTTCTTGAATCACTTGGAATCATATCCATCGACTCGAAGACTAATGTGTCTTGCAGATTCGAACAGACGAAGATAGACGCAAAAGACTCAAAAATGCTTTCCACTCAGAAAGAAATGGTGAGAAAGTCACATTAAAAGCAAACATTATTCCTCTCATCACTTAAGGATCAATGGCCTTTCACTTCCACCCACGTAAGTGCGAAAGAGGAAGACACGCCCATACAAGTACCGATCGCTTAGATATACACGGGAACCTTGAGATAAATGCGCAGACACAGGCAAAAGCCAAAGCCTTTAATATGAAATGGTCGCTTCGTTATCAATAGCCAAGATTTGAACAATGAACACCTTATTTATTTATTATTAATAACATGTTTGTTTCTGATTAGCTAGACGACCTTATTTTTTTCGTGGTGTCTAATACACAGCAAGTAAAATCATTGGCAATTAAGAGCTGTGATTGGTGAGTTGTTGCTATGGCAAACTATTTCGAAATGCGGGCTCTCAAAGAAAAGTAAAACGAACGGTAGACGGAGAGAGAGAGAGAGAGAGAGAGAGATAATCATCGAATTTTAATGTGATTCGCGTTTACACAGCAAATAATAATTTAAAAAGATAAAAACAATATATATTTTTCAATTTATTATTATTATTATTATTATTATTATTATTATTATTATTATTGTTATTATTTCCTTGGGTTTCCGTTATAAATACATTTCTTTCCGGGTCCCACCCAGAGACCTAAGTTAAGAAATAGCTTCATGACATTTTCCACTGATCTTTAAAAACAAAAACAAAAACAAAACAAATAAAACAAATAGAAAACAAAACAAAAATTAAGATTACACAGATTTTACATAGATAAAGCTCTTCGTAATGTGTGAACTGTACTTGCGAGTACAGTTTTTTTTGTTGTTGTATTTCTTTAAGGTCTGACGTACCAGTAATCCCTTCAATGAGTCTATCAGAAGCTTTTCCCATCAATCCGTGGCCTCCAACTACAACTAGAATTTCTGAGATTCTCTTGTGCCACAGTAATGAAATTTCTATTTTAAGATCCTTGTATTTTGATAGTTTTTTTTTTAAGATCTTCAAAAATACATTATAATATGCATTATTATTATCATTATTATTATTATTATTATTATTATTATTATTATTTGTACTCATTGAATTTTCACGCGAGTTGGAAGTGGGGGCTATCACTTTAGATCAAACGGTAGCAAGTCCCCTTACTACTTCAGTATCATACTTATTATAAAACCCAGGTTGTGTGTGTGTCTGTACGTTTATATATTGGATCGGATTTCCTACATTTTTCAACCGATTTCAACAAAACTTCACAGGACGACGTAAAATTACCTTGCGGTGGTTCTGACAGCGCCAAAAATTGTGGCCAAATCGGTAAAGGCACGTCAAGCTA
The DNA here is from genome assembly GCA_903632075.3 of Acanthosepion pharaonis. NCBI lineage: Eukaryota > Metazoa > Mollusca > Cephalopoda > Sepiida > Sepiidae > Acanthosepion > Acanthosepion pharaonis. The sequence goes on from CAHIKZ030004545.1 coordinate 2,113,965, forward strand.
AATGACGGTTCCGTATAGGATACAGGTTCGTATCCTGACGGAGGACGAATATTTTCTGCGAAAATTTCTCGGACATTCAGGCCGGTAAATGTTGTTTAATACTGTTTATTATATACGGAGCATTTACTTAAATATTTGTATCTATAAAAAGAATGTATAAACATACAAAATGTCTTAAAATAATTGTTGGACTTTGTACATTTCATAATGTGATATATATATATATATATATATATATATATATATATATTCAAGCAGTGTTGGTTAAATAATTTAGACGTATTATGTCCATATATATATATATATATATATATATATATATATATATAAAGACAGTGAAATGGATTAAGTCCCAAAATAATTTAATATATTTTATGCTTATACATTATTTTTATAGATACACTTTATTTAAGAAATTCTGTGTGTGTTTTGTTTTTAATTTATGTGCCATACGCGATCATGTATCTTTCGATACATGACTGACGAGGCAGATTTTTTCCCGCAGTAGGTTGCCATTTATTTCTGCGATAGACCAGTTGCCATCCAAGGCTATAGATCCCGGTCTGTTCTGCTATTTACCCATAGCTGAGGGCAGAAGGAGAGGATACCTACCTTTCCCAAGGGTAATAGCACGTAAGTCAATGTAATGGATTCGACTGGAATTCGACCTCGCCTCTCCGATTCCTCAATCCGAGCCGTTATCCCGTCAGTTATATACCATCCGTGTTACACACTTAGGCGATCATGTATCTTTCGATACATAGTGACGAGGTAGATTTTTCCCTGCAATAGTCTGCCATTTCTTTCTGCGATAGACCAGTTGCCATCCAAGGCTATAGAACCCGGCCTTTCCTTCTATTTACCCATAGCTGGGGGCAGAAGAAGAGGATACATCCCTTTCCCAAGGGTATTAGAACTAAGTCAATGTAATGGATTCGACGGGGATTCGATCTCGCCTCTCCGATTCTTCAATCTGAGCCACTATCCACTACCGTGCCTCCTAGAAAATCATATACTTTCTGAATCTGTTCCAAAGAAAATTTTCACAAAAAATTTCTTTCTGTGCTCTTTATATAAGTTAAGATATTTGCCAATGAAAGCATTTTTGTCTTTATTTCTTAAATATGGTATTGTAATTATTTACATTGTTTTGACTGTTGTCCAAATATTGCCAACAACGACCGAAAGGACAACACTACGAATAATATAAAGGAAAGCATTTTTTAATTTAATAAATTTCATTTTTTTTTAAATATTTTTCTACGCTTAATATTGGTATAATGGACAAAAAGTGGAAATTTCATATTTTGTATAATGGACAAAAAGTGGAAATTTCATATTTTGTTTTGACATGGGAGCCTACTGTCTTTAGGGGAATGTTTGTAATTTGAAACCAAATAAATCCTTCATTAAATAAAAAGATTGGCAGTATTCTTTTAATCGTTACATTTTCACGTTCATTTAATTTTTTTCAACTGTTTATTTAAAATGTCGCACGGTGGATGTATGTAAATAAATGAAAGTTTATTTATATTTTTATTAAAATTTAAACATTTTTTATATTTGTGTTTTTATACAGAGAAAATAAATCATTTATTATTAATAGTTTAAAAAATAGTCCTTTTTAAACAAAACGTATGGAATATTCTATAATATAATATAATATAATATAATACAATATAATATTCTATAATATAATATTCTGTAATATAATATATTCTTTAATATAATATAATATTCTATAATATAATATTATATTATATAATATAACATATTCTTTAATATAATATAATGTTCTATGATATAATATTATATTATATAATATAATATGTTCTTTAATATAATATAATATTCTATAATATAATATTCTATAATATAATATATTCTTTAATATAATATAATGTTCTATAATATAATATTATATAATATAATATGATATATTCTTTAATATAATATTCTATAATATAATATAACATTTTATAATTCATATATTAATTATTCATTTATTATTCTAGTTGTTGTTTATTTCTAAATAATTGAAAGACGTTGAGTTTAAATTGAAAACGCAAAAATATCGGTATATTTTTTGATCCGACATATTTTGGCTGGATCCCCGTATTTGAGTAGACGTACTGTTTATCTTAAACGTTATTTATTTCATTTGCCTACCTGGGTATTTACCTGCCTGTGTATTCGAGAAAACCTAATAAAGAAGACAGGTATCCAGTAGAAATAACATTTGAAATAAAAATAAATTTCCTTAATTTACAAATACGTCTTTTATTGCAGAATATTTGAATTAATTGATTGATTCGTTTTCTACGGCTTATTAACCCCCTTCAGGTTATTTAAAGCCAAAAATATTTTTAGATTTTTCTTTTGGGATAATAATGATTTAATTATAAAAGTCTTACTAATTAACCCATACCAGGGGGAGAGAAGTGGATTCACATCTTTTCAAAGGGTATTTTCGCGTAAGTGAACATCACGAACCCAAATGGAATTTGAACTCGGCTCACCGATTAACAATTCCGAGCTATAATCCATTACACCACACGTTCATCCAAGCTGGTATAACTTAATATTCCTAAGCGGTCACCCATCTATGTACTAAACAGGCTCGACATTGCTTAACGTCGATGATCATTCGGGAACTGGCTTTTCAACGTGATAAGGCCGTGGATTTAAATCGTACTGTTAATCTGTCAAAACTTTGAAACTGTTGATACGCTAAAATCGATTTTATACTCTAGGCTGTGTATGTTGTTATTCTATCTATCTATCTATCTATCTATCTATCTATCTATCTATCTGTTTGTGCACACGCACGTCTTTGAGTTGTGGAGTAACAGAAAGAAAGTATTAAAAAACAGACCGTAGAAATTTTGGCGCCAACAGGTAGCGGTTATTCTAAACGATTGTATCGATCTTGGATACTAATTAATTTAAGTTTAATGTAATTTATTCAATATCACGTCACGTCGCGCTGAAAGAGACGAACATGTTTCAAGAAAATAAGGTGAGACACTTAAGAAGTTTGATTTAATTATTTCTTCTTCAAATCGGAAAGAACTCAGCAGAAGGGAGTCAACAAATAGTAAACAGTTCTCTCTGAAAACAGACACCGTTCCGATTTGGTCAAGCAGCCACTACGAGTTCGATTTTCTTTGTAACAGACCAAAATAATCAATATCTGCTTGACAATAGTCTATACATACCGAGGTCTTATCTTAACCTCAGTAGCAAGATTGTATCTCTACCTAGCTTGCTTGGCCTGTCGCGACTTCTCTTGTGCCTCTTTGACCGTCATCATGTGTGTTTTCACACATGACGTTACTTAGCCCCCACGACGGGGTTAAAGGTTGAACTTTGCTGTAGTGGCAGGGTTCTTCAAGAGATAAGAGTTCTTCAAAGGATTAAAGGAGACACGCGTCGGGATAAGATGAAGAATGATGACATCAGAAAATAGCTGGGCGTGAAGTGCACATTGATAGTCACTGTGAAAGCTCGGTTGAGATTGTAACGCCATGCTCGTCTCATGGACGACTTAAGAATACCGAAACGATAGTTCAGCTGGAAACCAACCACCAAGAGGCCAGTGGGACGTCCCAGAGAAAGATAGATCCAGAACATCACGGGGTGAGGCAAAGCAACGAGGAGCCAAATTGGGAAGGGAGGAAGCAGTTTCTAGACAGAAGAGCATACGGACGCTTCTGTACTGACAGATCGCAAGACATATCTGATGTTGGGTGAAGTGAAGTCTTCACCGATAAAATATAAAAATTCTTTCTCGTGGCCAACTCGCTAATTGAGTTATTTCCGTTTTCCCACCGGTGCTAACGACCCGTGCTTGGGCTTATATAGAAACCAAAATGTCGAATATAGGTTTTGTTTTTCAAGGTGAGCCGACATTCTGGCTTTAATAGGTGTTTCTTTAACCATCATCGTAAGAACCAAAGCGCCAAGACTATTTATGGCTCTCATATATTGCATATGCTTCAGAAATTCTACCCTGTGAACGAATCAAAAACCCTTCTTAATGATCTTGTCGGAGTCACAAAATATAATTATATCAAACAAAACAGACATATTAAATAATTAAAAACAAGATAAAAAGGAAATGCAACTACGGTTAATACGAAAAAAAAGAGAAAGAGAAAAAGAAAGAAAAAAGATGAGTTAATCAATTCCTTCCAAACAAGGCGATAATGCTACTAAGACGCAAGGGGCTAACAAGAGTGATAGAGAATAAAAAGATTTTAAACTGAACCGGAAACCCAATCCTAAACAGGAAACAAGGGATAAAGCTATTCTTGTGTTCAAAAAAACAGAAAGGAGTATGAACCGGGCGATAGTCGAACCGATCTACTCATATTGAAGAAAAATAAGTAGTAAATAAAATTTCAGAGTTTAGGCGGAGACATAAGATGTATAGAACCGAAATAGACTTTAGAAAGAACAGGAAGCCCACTCCTAAACAGGAAACAAGGGATAAACCTCTACTCCTGTTCAAAAGACCGGGAAGGATTGCGGACTAGTTATTGCTTCTCACTTATTGGAACTAAATCGAGAAAAGTAACATTTTTGTACGCAATTAATTAAAAGGAAACATGAAATAGAAAATGTACCTTATCAACAATATACTGAGGCGATTATATTTTTAAAAAAACAAACGACATTGAGTCCCAGCAACCTATTCCTTCTGTTTCCAATAACTAAGGCAGTCTTGATTAAATGAAAATAATTTCAAGGACTTTTAAATGGTATTCAGAATGTGATCCGCACCAAACTGAAAACATGTCCTCTTGGAAGGACGATGCGCACCCCAGATTTTGTAAATAAAAATAATCAAAGAGAATAACAGAATGAGCTAACCGGTTATCGCTCCTCAAACACTAGAACTCGATCGAGGAAAGTAATTTTTGTGCAAAACCGACTAAAAAAGGGAAACATAAAAAGAAAATACACACGTATCAATAACATACTGAGGTGAGTATCTTATATATAAAGTACAGTGTACGTGCGTTTGTGAGTGTGTGTTTCCAAGCAACTCCTCCGCTCCCACCCGCCCTATTTCAAGGATCCATAGCTCATTCAAAAGCCCTAGAAAAATTAGATGCAGGAAACGATTTTCGTTGAGCTCAGATTCAGGTTTGCCAGATTATGCAAGGTTAACAATATATATTAATGTATTATACTAGCCATTATCTTTGCTTTCATGATGCAAGGGGTGTAACTCTTATTTTCCTTTTGTATCCACAATGTTAGCTAGCTTAACATTTTAAGCTAGATTTAAAAACCGCCCGATCGGGTAGCATTTAAGCTAGCTCCTGTTGGGGAATCTTGGTTTGGCCATCATCACAATATCTAGGGAGGAGCAGATACGATAGGCATCAATAAACTATAGAAGAACTCAAAATTGATTGTTGCATTTAAGTATTGAATTAATGTTTAAGCTTACCTTTTAAAAGTTCAATGATATTTCTTCTGCTGCCACTTAATTTAAAGATGATTTGATGTACGTAGGTCCTTACTTTCCGTACAAACAATTATTTTTATTTCATGGGTGACCTGTTATGGAATTTATATAAATAATTGCGAAATTGGGGCTCAATCCTCGCCGAATTTTGATACTTAAAAAAAAAGCAAAAAAAAAAAAAAAAAGCACCAGCTGTACTTTATAGTAATTTACGCGGTATTTACTTGACCCCCCACGAGGTCAGGTTGTGACACAAGGTCGGTTTAATGCGGCTGGCCTCGGTGCGTGCACCGATCCTTCTTTCTAGTGCAATGAGAAAGCGCGGCCTCGGGAAGCTGTTCCCCAGGGCCAGGCACCTCTTCAGTATAATTTTCTCAGTTGCGACTCTGTCCTTTGACGGAGTCGCTCCTGAGCGCACTCTGTCCAAGGACAGAGACGCAACTGGGAGATGATAAAATAATGTGCATAAATATACTTAGAGTAATTTACGCAGTGTTTACTCATTCCCCCACGAGAATGAGATGTGAGACAAGGTCGGATTAATGTGGGGACCCGAACGCGTACACTCGGGCAGGGACAAAAATTGCCCTCAGCCCCCGCAACCGTCGGTTGCGCTGGCCACGGTGCGAGCACCGATCCCTCCCTCTTGTGCAATGGGAGGGCGCGGCTGTTCCTCAGGGCTGGGCACCTCTTCAGTATAATTTTCCTCTGTTGCCCCTCTGTCCTTTGACAGAGAAGCCCCAATTTACGCAATATAAGCACAATATCTGTATTATATATTATCTACTTCTAGGTACTATCTCTCTTCAGGTTTAACTAATTTGCATATTGATTTTAAAGAAAAGTTTACTTTATTTATTAACTGCCTTCATTGTTGTTCTTTTATTCAAGGATTGTTTTGATCTTCATCTCTAAAATATTTCTGTTTAGGAATATCTTATATTGTACAGAAAAGTGTTTGAAATTTGCATTTTACTTGGCCTTCAAAAGTTGGCATCTATTTGTAAAACTTTCCTTAATTATAACAAGCGAATTTATGAATGAAATGTTCATTTAAAATTTTTGTTTCAAAGATTTCAAGTAATGAATATATCTTTTTTTACGAAACGATAGCGAGCGAGCGAAACCTGCTAGTATTTTTTTAATAGTCAAATCACATTGCGTCCCAGAAACCATTTCTTCCGATTACATAAGGACGGTTGTCTTGACTTAATGAAAATTATTTACGCGGACTTTTAAATGATAATTCGAATGTGTCCTCGTCTCTATGAAAGAATCACGAACTCTTCCTTATTGACAGATCAAAAAAATTTTCTCTGTCGACGAATGAAAAAATATGTTTCTGTCAACGGATCAAAAACTCTTACCTGTTGACGGATCAAAAAGATTAGATCAAAATAATATGAGCAAAAAGGGAAGATGTCGTTTAAAACAAATTATCGACTTGATTCTTGAAATCATCCAATCTTTTCGCACATGCGACTGAATAAATTGAGGAAAATAACATTTTTGTACGTAATTAATTAAAAGGAAACATGAAATAGAAAATGCACCTTATCAACAATATACTGAGACCAATATATATTTTAAAAGACAACTCATATTGAATCCTAGCAACCTTTCCTTCTGTTTCCATAAAGTAGGTTGTCTTGATTAAATGAAAATAGTTTCTAGGACTTCTAAATGATTATTCGAATATAACTTCACTATGAATCGATCAAAAACTCTTCTCTATCGACAGATCAATAAATTCACATCTGTCTACGAATATAATACAGCGGAACCTCGGTTCACGAAATTAATTCGTTCTTGAAGGCCGTTCGTAACGTGAAATGTTCGTAAACCGAAATATTTTTCCAATATGAATCAATGTAGAGAAAAAAAAGTCACAGTACAATAAAATTGGAAAAGAAAAGTACGCCACAACGCACGACTCAGAAATTATTCCGTTCGGGTTAACTCGGTTCGGCAATGTTGTTCGAGAACCGAAATTTTGTTCGATAACCAAGGCATTTTCATCTCGAATTTTCTGTTCGAAAACTGATGTTTTCGACGTGTGAGACATACCAGGGTCGAGGTTGCACTTTAATATGTTTCTGTTAACTGGTCAAAAACTCTTATCTGTTGACGGATCAAAATGATTAGATCAAAACAGAATCAGTAAAAAAAGACGATGCTTAAAAAGAATTATCGACTTGATTCTTGACATAATCCAATCTTTTTACACGTTCGGCTCAATTTAGTAGCCTGATCTTTATTGAGTACACCTGAGAGACTCTTCTCTACCAACGGATCAAAAACTCTTCTTTGTTCACAGATCAAAATATCATTGTCAACGTTGGTTTGGTTTGGTTTGTTTTACGGCATATCAACCTCAATGGGTTATTTGATGCCGACAAACTTTTTATTGCTGCTTATATTATCTATCTATCTATCTATCTATCTATCTGTCTATCTGTCTATCTATCTATCTATCTATCTATCTATCTCAGTATATATTGGTTTGGTTTAGTTTGTTTTACGGCATATCAACCTAAATGGGTTATTTAATGACGACAAAATTTTCATTGTTGGTAATATATTTTCCTTCAAAAATCTATTTCTAGTAAGAATTTTTCGCTGGTAATCTTTTTCCAAAAAGTATCGCTGGTAATATGTTTTTTTTTTTTTTTTTTTGCTGGTAATATATTTTTTTAAATAAGTATTTCTAGTATTAAACTTTATTTTTACACTTTCATGGTGTTTTGACCTGAGTTTGGGGGTTAACAATTTGCCCAGAGCTGGGACCCTAACAGGTGCTACCACCCCGGGTCAGGGTAGACCAGGGAACATCAACAATTAAGAGGTGGTTCCACGCTCCTCAAACCCTCCTGATCAGAGGACGTAGTTTATCGTCTTACCCAGGACGCGGATGTGGTTTATCGTCATACCCAGGACGGCATTGTCAACAAATTAAATAATAAACCAACTAGGTCAAATACAATCCGTAAGAAAAAAGATGACACTGAAAAATTTCAGCGACTTGGTTCTTGAAATCATCCAAGTATTTTGTACATGCGGCAGAATTTGATAACCTGTTAGCAATAAAAATATATTTTCTAATATTTTTTAAATTAGGATTCTTTTAACATTTAAAAATATTAGCTCAAGTATTATAAATTAAAAGTTTAGCCCAAGTATTATAAATTAAAATGTTAGCTCAAGCATTATAAATTAAAATGTAAGCTCAAGTATAATAAATTAAAATGTTAGCTCAAGTATTATAAATTAAAATGTTAGCTCAAGTATTATAAATTAAAATGTTAGGTCAAGTATAATAAATTAAAATGTTAGTCAAGTATTATAAATTAAAATGTTAGGTCAAGTATAATAAATTAAAATGTTAGTCAAGTATTATAAATTAAAATGTTAGCTCAAGTATTATAAATTAAAAGGTTAGCCCAAGTATTATAAATTAAAATGTTAGCTCAAGTATTATAAATTAAAATATTTGCTCAAGTATCATAAATTAAAATGTTAGCTCAAGTATTATAAATTAAAATGTTAACTCAAGTATTATAAAAAAAAATCAATGAAATTAATAAATTACTTAGTATAATAGTTACTAACCAAACATGGATGCATTTGATCTCCTTGTCTTGTGGGCGTATTTTCTCCGTCTGAAGATCATGAGACCGTTGCTATCTATGGGTCTAAGAAACCATTTCAGTTGACTTAGAACTACTCTGTTGACAAATAAAAACTCTTTTCTGAAAAATGATGAAAAATTCTTATCTATTGTCGGATCAAAAAGATCTTTGCTGTACTTTTTTTTGGTTAATGGAACAAAAAAATCTTATCTGTTGACGGATTAAAAAAGATCTTTGTCGATGGACCAAACATTCTTCTCGAACGATGGATCAAAGGTACCTTCCTCGTCAACGGATCATAATTGATCTTATATAAAAAGCAAATAAATCATTGCTTGTCGTGCCAAAATAAATAAATAAAAATAAAAAAGCGAGTTTTTCGTATCATATTGCAAGGATGCCTCATATTAATCTGACAATCATAAAAAAAATTGTTACTAAAGGTAAAGGAAAATATAACAAATAAGCCATTTACATTCCAATAATATTTGCAGTTGTTAATTGTTTCAAACCATAAAAAGGAACATAAAATTAGAAGTGTATTTCTTCATTAGACCATTATGCTGACGCGGACACACACCACACATAGAGACAAACACATACATACACATATATAATTGTGTAGATTTGTGTCTAAGAAGGTAAAGTATATATATATATATATATATATATATATATATATATATATATATATAATAAATCCTAAAGAGCCAGGAACAACCTACTTAGGTTTCACTTAAACGGATCTTCAGGGTAACCACAACAAAAATGCATATTTGTTACGATGTCTAATTTAGACATCTCATCAGATGGTTAATATTGTAACCACCAAATTTGCATTTATGTTGTGTTAACGTGTATATTCCAACGTAACAGTTTAATATATATATATATGTGTGTGTGTGTGTGTGTGTGTGTGTGTATCTGTGTGTGTGTGTTTGGGCGTGGTGTAATGGTTAGCAAGCTTGTCTCGCTAGATCCGTTACAACTGAAAAGTGAGTTCGATCCTCACTAGATGCCCCATACTTTCGGCCTTGTGCCACATCTAAGCTACGCTTGGAACATAACTATATGTGTGCGTGTCTGTGTGTGAAATTCAGATATAACTAAAAATATTATCTTATTACTTAGCCGACTTATCTCGTAATCCGGTGGACTTTATCAAAACAAATGTAAGGATTTTATCTTGCGACACGTTTTTTATAAAATAAAATATCGTTAATTTTTAAATTTAACACCGCTCATAGATATACAGTGTAACCCGGATATAAGAGACCCGGATATAAGAGAAACTCGGATATAAGAGAGATTTTCTCTGGTCCCAAATTAGAGCCATACTTACCTAAACAAAATAGACCAAACCCGGATATAAGAGAAACCCGGATATAAGAGAGATTTTCTCTGGTCCCAAATTAGAGCCATACTTACCTAAACAAAATAGACCAAACCCGGATATAAGAGAAACCCGGATATAAGAGACTTCTTCTCCGGTCCCGACAACTCTCTTATATCCGGGTTACACTGTACATCCCGCTAACTGAATTATGGAGGATGCTGTGTGCCTTATTTTAATGTCTAATAAACGAAAATGAATACATCTAGTTAATCTTTTGCTGAATATCTTTTTAGAATTGTAACAAACTGTCCTTCCGTACAACCCCCAGTTCTACTTTTTGTATCAATTATTTATATATTATATATGCGCAGTACATATTGGAAAGCGCCGAATATCAGTAACAGAGATAACATATTTTGTCTGACGATCGCAAAGGGCGTGAAACCCAGGGTCACAAAATAACATCAACGGTGTGTGTATGTGTGTGCCTGTGTGTGTGTGTGCTTGCGTGTGTATTTTATATATATTTCATTTTATATGCGCATTACTTAGTGGAAAGCGCTGAATATCAGTGATAAACCTAACATATTCAGTTATATGGATATGAGTTTATGAGCCTGTGTTTCACGCTTTTGCGATCATCAAACAATTTGTCTGATGATCGCAAAAGAGTGAAACCCAGGATCACAAACTCATATTCATAGAACTCTCTCTCTCTCTCTCTCTCTCTATATATATATATATATATATATATATATATATATATATACAAAGAAACAAATACATACACACACACACACACACACATATATATATATATATATATATATATATATATATATATATATATATAAAATGAACATAGAAGTCAACACTTAGAGGCGACAGTCTGTTTCATGCTATATGCAATCGTCAGGCCACGTGTGCTGTTATTTTTCTCGGCTATTTATATATATACGGGTTAGTGGTGCATTGTGGGTATTCTATTATGGCGGTTATTTTTACCGGAAGTCGCTTTGTTCATTTATTTGGGTCAAGTTATATTGCTCGTTTTTATTTATTTTTTTATTTTATTTTATTTATTTATTTATTTTTTTTTTTTTGTTTCTTATTTTATTTATTTATTTATTAACGTAGTAAAAATTTGTTTATATCACGTATTTAACAGTTTTGTTTTGGTTTGAGAATTTAATTACGTATGCTAGATAAGGCCATCGACTTAGCTCAGGAACAAATAATAATAAAACCAAGCGAAATCAACATCATTAAGCACTCCCGTAAATCATTATTATTCCACAATGAAGAAGCATGGATAAAGAAAGATGGGATATTTGACACTACAATGGGAAGCTTTGACGGTGCAGAGGCATGCGAAATCATAGGCATTTACTTACTACACGAACTGAGCAAAATAATAGATAAAAATGACACAGGACTCTACAGGGACGACGGCCTCATAATCTTAAGAAACTGTAACAAACAAAACACAGACAAAACTAGAAAAGCAATAATAAAGATTTTTAAAAATAACGGATTCGACATAGATATAAAAACTAACCTAAACGAAGTAGATTTCCTAGATGTGACCTTCAACCCAAGAGAAGGCACATATAAACCATACAGAAAACCTAACGATAAACCACTCTACATACACATCTTCCAACCATCCGCCTTCTATAATCAAACAGATACCAAAATCGATTAACCGCAGGCTCTCCGACAATTCCTCCAATGAATCCCTATTTAACAAAGCTAAAAAAGACTATGAAACGGCCCTAAAAGATAGCGGATTCCCAGCAATACTCACATACTCACCACAGAATACAAAAAAGACCAACAGGAGAAGAAATATCATATGGTTCAACCCACCGTACAGCAAGAACGTAAAAACAAACGTAGGAAAATATTCTTCAAACTCTTACACAAACACTTCCCAGAATCAAGCACCTTACACAAAATATTCAACAAAAATACAGTAAAAATCAGCTACAGCTGCACCGAGAGCATGGCACAAATAATAAAAAAGCACAATAGGAAAATTATCAACAAACCACACGAACAAATTAAACCCACGTGCAACTGCAGAATAAAGAACGAATGTCCCTTAAACGGAAATTGTCTACAAAACAACGTAATATACCAAGCCACGATAAAATCACCAGATAAAGAAGAAAAAGTATACATAGGAGTAACTGAAGGACCCTGGAAGCAAAGAAATTATACACACAAAACATCGTTCACAAATAGTAAATATGCGAACAGTACTATGCTTTCTAAGTATATCTGGGAAATAAAAAAACAAAACGCACATCACACCAAAAATATCTTGGAAGATAAGGAAAAGTCATCAGCCTACAACAACCAATCAAAAACTTGCAAACTTTTGCTTGGAGGAAAAATAGCTATCATTACTTTCCCGACCAAAATAAATTATTAAATAAAAGATCCGAGCTCATCTCAAAATGCAGGCATGAAAATAAATTTTTACTACGTAACCTAAAAAATGAAAAACGGAAAAATAAAATAAAAACAAATACAATAATAATAAAAAAAAAAAAAAAAAAAAAAAAATAAAAAAAAAATAAATAAATAAATAAATAAATAAATAAAATAAATAAATAAGTACTATGTTGCTTAAAACCGAAAACCAAAAAAGAAAAATATAAAAATAAATTGACCTAAATTCATACAAGTAAATAAATAGGCAAACCAATCCCAAATTAAAAAACTGTTCCCCAAAAAAAATAATAGTTAGAATGAACTACAACAACCAACCCCAAAATTGAACAAATAGCTTTTAATTAAATTCTCAAACCAAAACAAAACTGTTAAATACGTGATATAAACAAATTTTACTACGTTAATAAATAAATAAATAAAATAAGAAACAAAAAAAATAAATAAAAAGTAAATAAATAAATAAAATAAAATAAAAAATAAATAAAAACGAGCAATATAACTTGACCCAAATAAATGAACAAAGCGACTTCCGGTAAAAATAACCGCCATAATAGAATACCCACAATGCACCACTAACCCGTATATATATAAATAGCCGAGAAAAATAACAGCACACGTGGCCTGACGATTGCATATAGCATGAAACAGACTGTCGCCTCTAAGTGTTGACTTCTATGTTCACTTTTATATTTACACACGCTCTATCTCTGATATTGAGCACTTTATCCCATAAATATAGCACACCTTAAGACTATATTTCTTTATATATATATATATATATACATAATACTTGCCACTTAAGATGATTGATTTTACCTTCAGCATTCCGATTCCAAAATTTCGTAGACGGACCATCCGAGAATCACTTATTCTACTCGTCGGGATCAGGGGTTATCAGCAAATTACTGCTTATACCTCTCGATGGTTCTTTTTAATATGCATCTTTCATTGGAGCAAGTTTTTTTTTTCATAGTGTATGTGTGCATGCGTGTATGTGTCTGTGTGTGCGCGCGTGCACTTGCGCGCGCATGCGTCTGTGTGTTCGCGCGCGTGTGCCTATTCATGTGTATCTGCGTACGTAATCATCTTGCAGCAAGTAAGTCGATAAAGCCACTAAGGTGCAATGTGGGTGATGGTGCTGATAGTGAAAGAATCTGATAAAAGCCGTTATTAAAAAGAGAGGACAATAAAAGAATTTGAGAACTCCGTTGTTCTGTCCTACCTCACAACCCGCTATATTTACCTGACCTTGCACAAACAGATTATTACGTTTTTTTTGTTTTTTTTTCGATCGATGCAAAACGCCTTGATGAAAAACTTTCTCTAATGAAAACCAGATTCAAGAATTCGTCGAAACCTTTTTCCGCATCAAACGCTTCGGAATTTAATTCAAAAAGTAGCGAATATCCGCTTGATAAGTGGCAGCAAGCCATTGCAAAGAATACTGAAAGTATAAAGTTGAAAACCTCCTCCACTCCACCCAAAAAGGAAAACTATTCATAACTCAATCTAATAAATAATTAACTACGTTAATTAAAAGATTTAATAATCATGTCTGGTTATAACATTCACAATTTTAATCAGTTCGAACATCCTAGGATGCTTAGATTGGGTAGCATGTAAATATCTTTATATATATATATATATATATATATATATATATATATATATATATATATATATATCCTTACTCTGTCCTGGACATTGAGTTCTACCTGGATTCTATCCTCTTGGAATTTATTTTATTTTATTTTATGTATGTGTATGCATGTATGTATATATATTTATATATTTTGCATATGTATGTGTATATTTACCACTAATATTATATATATATATATATATATATATATATATATATATATATATATATATATATATATATATATATATATATGACGTTTCACACCAAGCAATGCGAGAAGCCACTAGGACGCAAGGGGTTACAGAAAATTTGGAGCAAGATCAGATAGGAGTGATAGAGGAAAAGATGAGGAGAAGGATAGTGGATAGATCAAGGCAACTGGAGATGTCGATTGACATATATATATATATATATATATATATATATATATATATATATATATATATATGAATTATTGAAGTCAAATAAACGTTGAAATGCACATTACAGAAGACCTCTTCTCAAAATAACTCGAGATGAAAAAAAAAAAACCCGGGCAAATAAACATTGACATAAAATTTCCGGATGCAAACTTCAGAGACTTGCTTGTGTCTGGAATATACGTCGGCTTTGCTTCCTGTGTGGAGCGGACGGTCTTGGATGGTAAGATGAGAGCGACAGTGACCTTGCCGATTAGTCGGTTAATCTTTACCACTGCAAGAAGCATTGAACATTAACGCAAACCTCGGCCACTCCCAGCACTTCTGAAAAGAAGGTTGCTCTCTAGGTAGTCAAATCATAGGTACGTATTCCTTTGTAGTTTTATTTGTTTATTTATACAAGCGATGTCTGCAACCGAAAGTGGAATCGACGATCCGAGTTCGAATCATCGTCTCGTCTGTTGCCTTCACTTTCGCATAAATATCTTTGGGGAAGGCACGAATTCATCTCGTCTCGAGATAGATGGCAACAGGAAACCACTTCACTGCCTTCCTCAAGAAGTAAGGGCAGTTCATTCATATTCCAGAAAAGGAAGTTGTGGAGATCCATGTATGCCTATGAAGGGAGACGTTATTAAAAAAATAAAGACATACAATAGAGTCATGCATTCACTGACATAAATATGTGTATATATTTACATTTTTTTTTTGCAGTGAGGTTCACTGTACAAAGCCCGAAAGCCACTCAAGGTAGACGGTTACAGATTCAGAGGCACAGTATATGCGGATACGTGGGGTGATAAACGTTAACCCTAAACTTGAACAGGTTAAGATTGCAGTGAACGGAAAACATCCTCTTGGGAGTCCGTTCCACAGAACGCGGGAAAAAGCTGCTCGAGTAGAAGTTATTTCTCACCAATGGAATTCGGAGATAAATTAGGGTGATTTGCTAAAATATCCGCGGTATGGCCGGAAGTGAAGGTTGGAACTGGTGGAATTAAGGAAAGCAGTTCGTCCGAGCACTTTCCATGGAAGTAGCGATAAAGCAGCGAGAAGCTTGCCACATTTATAAAATCTTTCTATTAAAATAATCTTTCGAAAAAAATACTTTTCTCAATTCCGCTAAGCGCCATTGCTCTTTCCAGAAAGAATTCGAATTCCAGTCAAATCCATTACATTCACTTACATGCTAATACAACTGCGAAATCGAGTAAGGATCTACTGATTCCTCAATCTAAGCCGCTATCCATTGCTCCAAAAAGTGCTGAATACATTAATTTGTTTAAGGTTAACCTCAACTTGCCAGGAAGTGAGCCACATACTTGATTTCATGGTTTTCGTCTGCGGTACATATGGGGTGAGACAAACAGAATTCAGTTATGAAACTGCAACGGGCTGCCACTTATAATTTCGAGTGGCGCCTTCTGTAGTATGTCCGTCATGCGTAGCCCTTTTCATTAGCTGGGTCAACCGTTGAGATCTGTTGTAATCGTCATCCGCTTGTTCCATTGTTGGTGTCTTTGGGGTTTTGTTGCGCTTAGTTTGGGTCCTTGTCTTCGATCTTGCCGCCAAGGGTGGCCCTACCAGGAGTTTAGACTTCTCTACGGCGTCGCTCTCAGAGTCACTAGACCAACCTCAGTAGGGTACAGGGGAATCAAATAGTTTTCGAACGCAATGTAAAAAACACTGTGATTCAGGACAGAGTCTTAAGTGGTGAGTCTGCTTTTAAATCAGATGTGGGAGCGAGTCATTTTTTTTAATTTTTGCTAAGGCCTTCATGATAGAATCAGGAACAAATAGGAAATCTTTATAAATCTAAAATGTTTCCCTTTTACTAAAGCTTCATCCGAGAATGAAATAGGGAAGAAAAAAATAAAATCCTGGTATTTTTACTTTTTGTGTTGTTATTCATTGGTTAAGCAGACGTTCATTTGTCTTGTGTGCGTGGGTATCATAATTTTCGTTTACTAGAAAAACCCATGAAGATTTCTTGGTTTTCCTCTTTAAATTTTCTTATTTCTTAACCCTTAATGATTGAATGGCGAATTCTACGACAATAAAATAATTTTTTTATCCTCTGCCAGCCGCAATGATGGAGAAAGCATTACCTCGAACCATCGCCAGTGAGACATGCTGCAAGAGCCACTCCGTTTCACGAGGCTCGTCCCTTAATCGAGACGCAATCGCGCCAATCCTCCGAAGGAACGCCATCGAACGAGAGCCAATGGCCCCAGAAGTCTCCACTGCCACAGTCCCCTCTTTCCACGCGATCAAACTGGAATAGTCCATTATTTATGAAGATTAGCGGACATTAAACGCTTTTATCTTTCTTTCTTTCTTTCTTTCTCGCCAAATCCATTCTTGTGAAGTTTTTTCTTAATATTTTTAAAATCATTCAAAAGATATTTTATTTATGATAAATGGATTTTTGGCGATTGCCTTACTCAATTTGCATCGTTCGATGTTGTGTGTCTGAAAAATGGCGAGTTTATCGCGGTCGCCATCGCTTATTGGTCTTTTCAGGAATCGAAGAGGTTCAAAGCGGGGAAGCTGGGTTTATTGCCTGGCGCCTGAGGCGTCGCTAAAAGGGGAATTGTCGAATGGGCTTGGGCAGTTTTTGCCGGTCAACCCACTCAAAACATTGACCTTGTGTCATATTCGGTAGCGACTTTGGAGCACTGAAAAATACCATCGCTTCTCGGCCTCTTGGTTAAGATCAAAGTATAGTATCTGTTCTTAGAAGCTTAATATGATTACGCTTTACTTCCATCTTCCCTACTTTCGTTCTTTCTTTCATTGTCTCACTGAAAGCAAGTAATGTCTTTTTTCTTCTTTTCACGCAGCTCAAATGAGGTACTGACAGGACGTAACGGCCGTGCTAGCTAACGAGGTGAGAGGCAAACATAATTATAATAGGATTGCAATGTCTTTATTTGTGTGTATCATAATTCTAATTTATACTAATGCATTTATGTGCATTCTAACACTCAAATTAGGATAACAGTTACTAATTCCTATACAGGAAAAAGTTATAACTAAAAAGGAACAATTTAAATATTTTTTTTTGTCCAAGACGCTTGATGGAAAGTGAAATATTATTTCTTCGAAATGTCTTCGATGAATGCTTAAAGTTATAAGAATTCGCACACTAAAACTAGTTTATTTTATATTCCTAGATAGTATACAACAAATGATTTTTTTTTTGGGGGGGGGGGCTATGTCCACAAGAAAACCGGCTAGGGCCGGTGCAAGTGTCTTGTATCACCCTGCTCGAATCTATGATATGTGGATACTACTCATCTCAGTTTTCACAGCGTAGTATCCATATAATATAAAAAATTTTATTGAAGAAGGAAATTACTGGAAAGTAATTGAAACTCACCTGAAGAGAGCTGAATGTGTAATGCTCCTTATGCCAATAACACTTCCACCGAGCTTCTCTACGGCATATGACTTCACTGAATTTTGATGTGTTTTAAACTGGGGTCATCAGGAGAGAATGTGCACCGTTTCGGGGCCTTCCTCTCAACGGTTTCAGTTGCACACCGGCCCCCCTTCACTGATGTGAGGCCCCATTATAACGATATACAAGTGTTGTAGATAAACTAGTTCAAATGTGTAACCTAATTATGTACAATAATGGTTCATATATTATATAGGCAAACAATTTAACTAGAAACTAAATACAGTGATTATTTATTGTAATGCAATTATAATTTTGGCCCAAGGCCGGAGCGGAATTGGGTGAGACTAGTCAATACCTACTATCCAAAACCTAGCTAATCTGATTTGCAACTCATTTGTTCATTACAATTTACTCTATCACAAGAACTCATTCATTGATCACTATCCAACATATAACACAAACTGCATAAAATAAATACAATGTATCCAACTACAAATTAGAAACACGTCATAATAAATTATTTCATCATACTTATTATAAAACCCAGGTTGTGTGTGTCTGTGTGTGTCTCTACGTTTATATATTGGATCGGATTTCCTACATTTTTCAACCGATTTCAACAAAACTTCACAGGACTACGTAAAATTACCTTGCGGTGGTTCTGACAGCGCCAAAAAGGGGAAAAACACAATTGTTTTTACCCGAAATCAATTTGAAAACACGATTAAGAGGCATCACTGTCGCCAGAATGAAAGGGGGACAACTCATATCGAGTTATACTTATTATAAAACCCAGGTTGTTTGTGTGTGTGTGTGTGTGTGTGTGTGTGTGTGTGTGTGTGTGTGTGTGTGTGTGTGTGTGTGTGTGTGTGTACGTTTATATATTGGCTCGGATTTCCAACATTTTTCAACCGATTTCAATAAAATTTCACAGGACTACGTAAAATTACCTTGCGGTGGGTCTGACAGTGACAAAATTGGAAAAACACAATTGTTTTTGCACGAAATCAATTTGAAAACACGATTAAGAGACATCGCGAGAATGAAAGGGGGACAACTCATATCGAGTTATACTTATTATAAAACCCAGGTTGTTTGTGTGTGTGTGTGTGTGTGTGTGTGTGTGTGTGTGTGTGTGTGTGTGTGTGTGTGTGTTCGTTTATATATTGGATCGGATTTCCTACATTTTTCAACCGATTTCAACAAAACTTCACTTTTTTTGGCAGGTAGTGTTTCTTATTGTCTTGCACACTTTTTTCTTTATTTTTACATACAGAATGCTTTAAAAATTCCATTTACAAGACAATTGTTTATAATAAAATTCTATTCAATCGGTAGACTCATAACGTAAAAATTCGTAAAAAAAAAAAAAAAAACTAATTAAGACATGCGTGTCCGTCAACCTTAAACAATAATCTTTGTCAATTTTATTTTTCAGTCTTTATGATGGTCGATACTTGATCTATCTCTTACTGTTACATCCCCCGGGTAACGCCGGGCTCTGCTGCTAGTCTTAAAATGAATCAGCAATGTTTTGCGGCAACTTGAGATTTTTCTTGTTAAAAAGTTCAAGGATTTTAACACATTCAACATTATGAATAAAAAAAAAGTGAATTTCATGTTGTGTTTTATTCGAGCTTTAGCATAAGGAAAACAAATTTACGGATTTGGACGAAAAGAAAAAAAAAGACGAGAGAATGACGTCAAAATCCGCGAAAACTGTCCATCGATAGTCAGTTGTGCTTAGTTTAATTCGTAACGTATATAAATGTAAGTTGAAAAAAAAAGCAAAGCTTGATGAGATAGCAAGAGTCACATAGCACTGTCCATGGCTCCCAATTAGGCTTGTGGGTGTATTACACGCCGGTCCTGTTTAATGTAATGATCTCCCGAAAGTAAAGATAATTATAACAATAATTAACTGGATTATTTATCACGCATAAAGCAAAATACTGGGTTGGTGCATAATTATCAGGCGTTTTTGTAGGCGAGTTAATTGTTAATAAAAATTGTTTTGTTTACTTTTTTTAAAATAAAAATATTATTTTCAGGTTATAAAAATGCCTGTCGATAATCATACGCTCCGGAATAATCATTTAAAAATCTTATTGTGGAATTGTTATGTTTCTTTTTTCATAATAAATGTTGTTTAAAAACGCCTGATAATTATGCACCAATCCAATACATTACAAATTCATTGAACTCTTACTGTAGCTATTACTATTTAGCATTACTTCCTGGGGACGCGCACACTATAAAGCTGTTAAAAAGACAACAGGAGTAACAATTAATTCCAGCGATGGTTTATTCTCTAGACTAATACTGAAGTAAAAGAAAATATTAACAGTCAAAAACTTTTTGTTGCTAATATTGATTTGTAGTAATAGCTGTAATCTTTCCGTAATAACAGGTGTAAACAGTTCTAGATCAATTTAATAAATTAAGTTCAGGCATGTATTAGTTGACATATAAACTCGATGCCTTCATAGTTTCCTCAGTATAAGTGTGATTGAGTGTTTTCTTTTCTTTTTTTCTTTTCCACCAGATGTCGTTTGCTTTTCAATCATTTTATCAGAGAAATAAACCGTTTAAATAAGAAGCAAGCTCAAGTAATGTCGCACTTCTTAAACGGTAAAATCATTAAGCTTTCCACCTGTTATTTTACTGAGCGTATTCTTACGGGCGACTCATCTGGAATTTAGTTCCTGGGAAACGTATCAGGTATCAAAAGACGCGTGCTCCCTGTGTGGCCTCCATTTGAACCGATTGGGCCAAGAAACAAAAGCCTTTACGATTTCAGCTGCAACAACATATCCTCGCACAAGCCTTCTTGAAGTAATGCCAAGAGAGGCCGATAGCGTCCTCATGGGTTTGCATAAGATAAAGATAAATAGAGAAAAGGTGAAAATGTAAGAAGGGGGGTATGAAGCGAACGAGAGAGAGAGAGAGAGAGAGAGCAAGATAAATAGAACGAGATGGAGAGAGAGGAAGGAAGGAAGATAGACGAAAAGCGATATATATATATATATAAAGAGAAAGAGGGACACTGATATGGTGTAATGGTTAACAAGCTTTTATCGCTAGATCAATGGGTTCGATCCTCACTGGTTGCTCCTTACTTTTGGCTTTGTGCCACGTCTAAGCTACGCTTAGCAAATCGCTATATATATATATATATATATATATATATATATATATATATATATATATAATGATTTTCCAAGTGTGGCTTAGATGTGGCACAAGTCTGAAAGTAGGGGGCATTCAGTGAGGATCGAACTCACTACTCAGTAGTAAATGTTCTAGCGAGACAAACTTGCTAACCATTACACCGCCTCGAGGTGTCATACATATATATATATATAACTTATGTTTGATCCAGCTTCTAATACTCTGGACGGAGTGGCTTGGTGGAAGAAGACATCTTGGGGACAGTTCCTGTGGGTTATGTATGCTTAGATGAGTGCCACCACGGAGTAGCTGTGCTATATTAAGTCTAATTAGTTATGTCTTCGTCACTGAGGCAGTGATATGATGCTTGAGTTGTATCGTAACGATCCGGGTTCGATTGTCGGTAGCGGATGCGCATTGATGATGAGTCCTAAAAAGGACGAAACCGCTGTCCAGTGTTTTCTGCATTCTGTTGAGAATTCATGTTCTAGACTCGATGAATTATATATATATATATATATATATATATATATATATGGAGAGAGAGGGGGTATGATGGGAGGAAAGAGGGGCTAAGAGAAATATAGGAGAGGAAGAAGGTAGAGAGAGAGAGTAAAATAGAGAGTGGACAAGAGAAATGAAGAATAGTGTTGGGCAATATTTATCGAATGGGCGAGAAAGAGGAATAAAGACAGAGTGAAAGAGAGAGAGAGAGAGAGAGAGAGAGAGAGACAGGAAGAGAGCCAGATAAGAAAAGAGGGGACAAAAGAGAGAAAACCAACTTGTACCAATTTTTCTGTGCGAAAGTAAGATAACACTGACATCAACTCAATGTTGTGCAAAAATTGGCTCACACGAACTTCAAATTCAAATTCTCACATTAGTATTTACTAACTAATTATTAACCTATCAGTGACTATATCTTAAACGCCATTCAAGCTTTCAAAAAAGCAGACGAACATTCTTATCGTTTCCTAAAATAATCGAAGAATTACACAAAAAACTTATTAACAAACTTTTCCTTGCTAGCAATCGAAATTTAAAACTGGGAAATATATTCTGAGCTTAGTAAACCTAACGGTTAACTTTCTGTGATCCGATTTTTTCTTATAAATAGCTTAATGTAAATTAATATTCTTTACTCTTTCAGTATATTTTGCCCAGGCGATGTGAATAATACTGAATACGCAAAATTTTCGCATACTTAAATCGACTTATTGAGTATTATGTCCCTTGTTGAAAATTACTTCTCATTTTTAACGTATTTTCATAAACTAGTTCGCACGAAAAATTACACAAGCAAGATATATAAACAAAGCGTAATTGTATCAGCAGTCAAAATAAGGTCGGCTTGCCTGACAACTAACTTTCGTTCGCTACACATATATAATATAACATAAAATCCTGAATATTCACAATAATTGATTCGCATATACCTTTTCATTTTATATGAGCACAATTTATTTCGTTGTGTTGTAAAAAAAAACAAAACATTTTTCGTTGAACTTTGTTTGCGAGGAATTTTATAACTTCTTTTGTTCAACTTGAAAGAAAACAAAGATTATTTTTATACTCAATAATCAAATTATTCAAATTTATAGAACTGTGTTTGAAGATTATTTGTTTTCTTCGCTTTTCACTCAATTTTCCTTTACATTTATGTGCGTGTGATTAGTTTCAGTCATCATATACTCGTTTGAGTTTGATCCTTCTGAGTGCTCCAAATTTTCGACCTTGTGTCATATCTACGATACGCCTATTAAATCGTTTCTTAAACGTTTGTGAAACATTGCATGCATATGACAACTCTATTTCTATCTCCATGGAAAATGTCCAGACGAGATAGTGTTTTCTTAGTTCTCTCCAACTCTAACCCTGACAGTTAAGGCCTACCACGCTGCGTACACCGAGGGGAACCACACTCATTACCTATGTGTTCCACTCGAACATCTTCTTCTCACGTACTGTTAATTTATGGAACTGATTCCCATGAAGATGCTTCCCATACCATTACAATCTTAACCTGCTCAGATCTAGGGTTAGCCGCTATCTCCCCAACATAAACCATGCCTCTTATCTCTTATTCCTACTGCTCACACAACAAATTTCTTCAGTAACCCTCTACCACGACTGATTCTTAGGCCTTGTATAGGGTGAACCTTAGTAAACAAAAAAATCACAAAGTGATAAAAATAAACGCTGAGGGAAATAAGATCATAACTATCGTTGCTGAACCTAAAATTATAAAATTATACAATAAATATATTTTAATTATTTACTTTATGACTGCTTCTTTAGAAAAATACGTTTTTACGATTATTTTATGATCTATTTAAACGTAAACACACTGATAATTTTCTGCTAACTTACGACTTTTGACAAGGTAGATATAAAATCTTTCTATGCAAATATAAAAATAAAAGAAATGAAATATTTATTAAAACATGCTTGTAAATTTTTTTAGGAAAATTAAATGTTACCCATTTATCTTGTCAAGACAATTTAATTGTATATATATATATATATATATATATATATATATCAGATGATCGCTAATGTGTTTAATGATACGGGCTTTTTTGTTCCTGCCCACACATATATATATATATATATATATATATATATATATATATATATATATATGTATTTAAATAAAAAAGAAAGAACCCTAAGATATAAAATCCGGTGTTCTTATAGATATTTTTTATTTTACAAAATAGTGCTCAATGTAAATTTACAGAGCATTAAAAACCTCATATACATACTTAAACTTAATGTTAAAATAATCCTACATAATATAATGGATTCTAATACATTTAACTGTTCTTAAAAAGAATATAGTAAAATAAAAATTAAAAAGGAAAATATTTCAAATCGTAGTTAAATAAAAAGTATTAGAAAAAAAATCTTTAAATTTAAAAAATGACGTTGAAATTTTTTTACCGTTAACAATTTTTTTTTTTTTTTTTTTTTTTTTTTAAATTCAGACGACATCCATTCAACTGATGTCAGGTTTCATTGTAAAATACATCCCTACCCCTTACCAAATTGTAGCTAATAACTGATACAATGATAATGACATAAGGAAAATCTAGACATCCCTTGTTCAATTTGAGTAGAATATTCTGTAACCATGGAAACGTGATTTTAGCTGTGTCTTTAAAACCCGGTAATTCTTAAAAAGTTACTCCAAAATTCGCTTGAAGATGAAATGGAACTAATGCTTTTAATTTAATTGCAAAATTAAATTAGGGTTTTAGCTTCTATTTTTGAAACATGGTTGGAACTGTGTAGCGAAAATAACCATATTTTAAATCAATTAATTTATATATATATATATATATATATATATATATATATATATATATATATATATATATAATTATTTCAGCCCAAGTAATGCGATGATGTCATCAAGACGGAATTGGAAGAGAATGAGAAGAATTTAATGATAGGAAAGATCAAGAAAAGACCAGGATTCACGAAGAAGGAAGTTGGCGGTGCATGGAATTTTTTAAAGATTGTAGGTGGCAACAAAGAAATCCCCTGAATACTGAAAGATCACCAAACCAAATCATGAACAGAAGTAAAGAGGCTGTGCACACAATTATAAATGGCCCCGAGGTCATATCCTCTTCGACAGATAAGGTGAACCTCTTCGGCTCCATCTTTGTTTCTAACTCAACGCGAGGTGACAATGACCATCCTCCCCACAAAGTTTCCACATCTCACTGAGCACAATCTTAGTAATATTACCATCACAGACTTATCAAAGGTTTTTACCCTAAGAAAGCCACCGGTCCAGACAAAATTCCAGTGTTTGTACTTAAGAACATCTACCTGGAATTATACCCAATCCTAGCAAAGGTATTCAACCACTGCTTGAAGGGGAAGTCCTTTCCAAGCCGGTGGAATGTGTCAAACGTATGCCCGGTTTTCAAGAATGCGGGTGTGAGATCTTCCCCCTCTAAGTACAGACGCATCAGCCCCCTTAGTATCATTAATAAGCTCCTTGCGGGCATAAACAATTAGAGAGTGGTCGCACTCTTAGAAAGGAACAACCTCTTCAGCGATAAACAGTATGGGTTTTGGTCGGCCCGTTTCACTGCCGTTGTCCTAACATCATTCACAGAATCAGTGAGGCTCTGGACGACAAACAAACCCCGAGAATCATAGCACTAGATATCTTCAACAAGGCATGACACAAAGGCTTGCTTCACAAGATTTCCAGTTACGGGATATCCGGAAGCGTCTTATCGATCATAAAGTCCTTCCTAACAGGTAGGTTCAATGTCCAGTCCTTTGGAGCACAAGAGGTCAAACATAGGCGTCCTCCAAGGGTCACTCCTCAGACCAACCCACTTTTTGATCTTCATAAATGATCTGCCTAAGAATATACGCAGATCGTTTGTAAACATTTATACCGATGATATGACCTCTGAAACTCTCAATTGTCAGAGTGGGTACTAATCTATCTTCCGATCTTGCATAAACTACCCAATGGGTTAAAAACTGCCTGGTTACATTCAATGTCTCGAAGATCAAGCTGGTTACACTCCATCGTAGATCTAACCCCGAACTACCACCAAATCAGTGGAACTCTTACATACGATCCATCGATAAGAATACAAGTAAAATGATCGGCTGTCTGTACCGATCCAGTATGCACCTTACTCCTCCTGCTATCTTCTATATTTATAAGAGCCAGATCAGGCCGAAAATGGAATACTGTTGTCATATTTGGCCGGGTGCTGCCTAGACCTTTCTCTCCAGTCTTGACAGAGTTCAAAAGCTTCTCTGAGAACCTCTTGTGGGTGACGAAATATTCTCCACCTTTCAACCTCTCTCCCACAGGCGGGATGTGGAAAGCCTCTCACTGCTCTACCGGTATTTCGCGGAAGGTGCTCAGACGAACGACAATCCCTGGTCACACCGAGGCAAACCTTCACAGCAAGAACACGCCCTGCCACTTACATAGTAGTGAATCACCTACATTACCTCCGTATTCCATAGGTGAAAAAGTAAGTTCCACTCGAACAGCGTTTTCCTGTCCCGTGGAACCGACTCCCAACAAGGTGTTTCCCCGATCACTACAATCTTAACCTGTTCAAGCCAGGGTTAATCGATATCTTTCACTCCTCTACACACAAATGACCTCCAAACGTAACCCCTACCTCGTGTGGCCCTCATGCCTTGTAAAGGGCGAACCTTACTATAAAAAAGAGCATACGGCTGCATCTAGCTAGTTCAACAGTAAAACGGTGAGACCTAATTGCCAATCTAGTATCACGTTTAAAGTCATGCGGTCGAGGCTGCAAAGAATACAAGTAAAATGATCGGCTGTCTGTACCGATCCAGTATGTACCTGACTCCTCCTGCTATCTTCTATATTTATAAGAGCCAGATCAGGCCGAAAATGGAATACTGTTGTCATATTTGGCCGGGTGCTGCCTAGACCTTGCTTCTCTTTATCTATCTGTATGTGTATTAACGTAGAGATGTTTTTGCTTGTCTCATTAGAACAACTTACATGGAAATATTTGTAAAAAAAAAAAAGACTGAGACGTCGGTGAGAAAGTGTCTGAAGTCGAGATGCTGGGTCAGGATCGATTACATTACGGACTGTTCTTTGAATTTTGTCAAGATCAAATATAAATATATAGAGGATGCG
Source organism: Acanthosepion pharaonis (assembly GCA_903632075.3). NCBI lineage: Eukaryota > Metazoa > Mollusca > Cephalopoda > Sepiida > Sepiidae > Acanthosepion > Acanthosepion pharaonis. Next base: position 2,141,181 of record CAHIKZ030004545.1, read on the forward strand.
GCAGAAATATCTCCCACATATACCTTCCAGAAATAAATTACAAATAACGGTAAGATATTAGTAGCAATGGTGTCGTCATCTAGCTAACGTCATACCATTATGTAAGAGGTATCACTGGGTGGTTATATGGTGGAGGTATTTCACTTAATAATATAGACATATTATGTCTATTTATTTTTATAATAATCCTTTCTCGTTCTTTCATTAGCTTTTTGATGTTAAGTTGAAATTCATCAAGGAAGGCGCCGTATTTTTGTTAACCAAAGTACTTCTGATATGCTGCACACACCCCCCACCCCCCACACATATATATATATATATATATATGTGTGTGTGTGTGTGTGTGTGTGTGTGTGTGTGTGTGTTGTGAGAGAGAGCGATTCATACACACGCATTCACTTCATTCAAATTTAGGAGTAAATTAACAAGTTACTATATTGAGTTCGTTCCTGACATTTCTCAAGAAAATGGAGTTGGCAGTGTCCATTTCGTCACCCCCACTCAACTGCACACACAATCGATTATCCACTCCCGTATACATTAGTGCGTATAGCTCTGTTGAACCTAATGAATAGGACTGGATTCAAAAAGAAAACTTGGCACTTATTCATAAGATGAAGACGCTGGCGCCATAAGCGAACCGGATGGAAACGTTCGTCATTTTTTTTTCCACCCCCAACGTCTTCTAGAATATTCCATAAATCCCTTTATGCCGAGTGGAATCACAAGAATTAATAGGAATCTCATTATCTTCTTTAGTTCCTTCTTTGGATTGTTTCAATCGCCATGACTCATGCGGCACTGAATGACAACGCATCGACAGAGTCTGCGGCAAATCCTGGAATTCTTGAGTTTGCTTTGTTCGAATATTGGTTGGAAAAGCTGCAAACAAAGATCCACACGCATACACGCATACGTAGGAACACGCACACATACGTACACACACACACACACATATACGTACACACACATAAGTACGAACACACATCCACCCAAAGATAGATAAATCCGGATTAACGGTTCATGTTCCGACATTTTTTTTTTATTATACATTGTAGATTAACGCAGAGATGAACTCCTGTCATTATCTTGGTTGTCATAGTTACAACGTTTCGGCTGTTATAATTTCGGTCTTCTTCAGGTGCCTGTCGTATTCGAACAGAATCATTTATTCAATCCACGAGAGCAGACAATTGTCGTTCCACTGGAAGATAACTCGTATTAGTTACTTTTCGTGTTATTTAATTTTTTAAAAATTTATTCTGGAGATGTCCATTCTACTCATAAATTATATATATATATATATATATATATATATATATATATAGAGAGAGAGAGAGAGAGAGGGAAATTTTCTTTATATATTATATATACGCGGTACTTATTTGAAAGTGCTCATATCCATACAAATGAATATATATATATATATATATATATATATATATATATATATATATATATATATATATATTAAAAGAAGAGAGATACCGCCAACGCTTTTGGTTGTAATGTGTACTTTAAAAAAAATATATATATATTATGTTTTAAAAAATCCACATTACAACCTGATATATCTCGGAAAGGGATATATTTGATCGAAGTAGTTAAGTGGGTTTGGCTACTATAACCAAGTAGTACACGGTAGCAGTAATCGACTGGTATTCGTCGTAGTTGCAGGTAATAGGTGTAGACCAATAGAATAACCAATGGCGTAGTCCAATGGGCGTCGTCATAGACTTAAACTCTGTCGTACCTACGCGTCAGTCTGTATTTATGACTGCCACCAGCCAATCATTTTCTAGTGAGGGGGAACTCAGGTGTATGCATATTCCATTATATCACAACCAAATACGTTTGCGGCATCTGTCTTCTTTTTAATATGCACACTTTTCTCTCGTTGGAACTACTATAACCTCTTCCTTATATATATATATATATATATATATATATATATATATATATATTGATGCATATTTTATTAAATAATATAGACAAGTTTTGTCTATTTTAAGTAAGTTCCTATCATATTGTCTAATAAGCTTAATAACATTATCATTGAAAGACGAAAGGAAATCACCATATTGATACATGTTTTAGTCCTATCTAAGCTTTCGGATTACATAAGCCATTATCAAAGATGACAATTACATTTCAAAATATCAAACAATACACGGACAAAATATATATATATATACTGATCCCATATATGTTGACGACTCTAATAACCTACTAAGTAGACCTAGCGTAAAATATAGTAGCCTTATCTTGGGAATCCAGGCAGAAATTAACGTAGAGATATTTAGTTTAAACAGACAGAGCTAAATAGAGGAAAATCGAGGCAGAAAGATTGTGTTGCGCCAGTGAATGTTCAAGTCCAGTTCAAAGCCAAGATTTAAAATAATTTTCTTAGAAAGCAGAATCACTCAACTTAAATGATTAGCCTAACAGCATCTTCTGGTTCTTACTGTTTAACTTTTTTTTTTGCTGTCCAAATCTCAGCTTAGTAAAGAAAAAGTAAAAATATAATAAGATGTTGTTTTGTGATTGGGTGAGGTACCTTGTACAACCCAGCATTAGACGCGGGTGACAGAACGCATTTAAGAGCCATAATTGTAAACGTTCTTTTTGAAAGCAGTCAAACCAACCATAATTGAATTTTAAACGCGAACAGGTTAAGATACATACACAATTTCTACTGTTGAAAAGCAGCACCTTCAATTTGTTTTATACTAACATTCACCCAATACAAATCTCGAGAGAGAATTAAAATACAGTTTTACTGTTAAAATGCTAATGAGGATTAAGGTGTGTCATATGAATGAAAGATGAAGAGGACGGGAAAATTATAAGGATAAGGAGGATAGATAACGTTTGAAGAGGTTAAGATCATAATGTTCAGAGAAGCGTACGCGAGGGAACACTTCCCACAAAGCAGCAGATTTCAAGAAAATGATGTCTGAGAGTGAAAAACGGCGAAGATGATGCTGATTCGACTGGGTATTTTAGCGTGTACTAGTTGCATGTTTTGAAATGGTGGAACTACAGACCGAACTTTAACCTCGAACACTAAATAGAAGCATCCGGGATTTAAGTACGAATATAAATATAATAGATATAAACATTAGATCAGGCATGGATAACGTTTTTCGAACAGTGGGCCATATGAGGCGCAGTTTAGCATAAGGCGGGTTGCACTTCTAAATTATTTTTCACTATAGATATGGCAGCCATTTTCCCAGCAAAAGAGCATGCGCATAAGTATCTGCTTTAGAAATAGAGAAAAGTTTGTTTTTTTTTTCTTTAGAGAAAAGATTCCTTCTATAATTTAAAAAAAAAAACAAAGCATCCTGGTATTTATTTATTTATTTATCTATTTATTTTTTAAGAATTTCATTTCAAGCAAGGTGGGAATGCCACAAGCACGCAAGGAGTTACAGAGAGTGAGAGCGAGAGTAAAGAGGTGTGTTTGAGGAAAGGATATAGAGAAGATGTCGATTGACATTACATTTTTATATTTGAAGATTATAGCCATCAAGGAAGCAAGTAAGAGGAAGGGCGTTCCACTGTCAGGAAGTGTGAGAGATGAAGCTATTGGAGTAGAAGAAACGGCTACATTTAAGCGTTTCGACAGTAAAAAGGTGGGGCCCAGATGCCAATCTAGTTACACGCTTAAATTCAGGCAGTTGGGGTACCAGGGAATGTAGCTCGTCAGAGCAGTTGCCATGAAAATATTTGTAGAAAAGACAGAGGGAAGCCACAGCACGTCTGTGAGAAAGTGACTGTAGACGAGATGCCAGATCAGGACCTACCACATTGCATATCCGTCTCTGGATTTTGTCGAGGACCTCAATATATAATATTATCACTGATGACAGAGTGATTAATACACTCTGCTGTGTGTGATTTGATTCTAATTGATTCATTTGACGATGAAAAACTTATTTTTTAAAAGAAGTGTATTATTCTCTAGAGAAAATTAATTATCGCTAACGTTTCCTGTTTCTGAAGCAAAAGGTGTTTACACTTATGATCTTCCTTAGTGAAAATCGCCAATGGTTTAAAATGCTGACAACGGTAGCTACAACGAAATGTTAAAAAGACACATTGTACTTAAACATTGTTTATGTATATGGCTAGGCATCAGTGAACAAAGGAGAACGAAACAAAAACATTTTAATAACGTTATTTTCCTAATGAAATTAGGCGTTCGAATCAGAATGCCAATCGGGTTACACGTGGCCCGCGGGCCGCAGTTTGCACATCACTGCAATAGATATACGACTTACTTATCGGCGGCGTGAAAATTAAATAAAAGATAAAATTCGACTATCAATGGGTTTCACAGATATTCGAAGGAGTATACATGCGCGATCGCACGTACGAACACGCGCACACAACCAATGATATATATAGATCACTCGATACAGAAAGGAGAAAATAGAGGAGTTTTGTTTAATCAAGATACTAAAAATTGAAGATGATATGAGCTTTAGAGTTAATCTCCCCTCTTATCTAACTTTTACGGGTGAATCTAGAAAAAATGGCTTGTAACAATAAATGCTAAAAGAAAAATAGCCTATTATCATATCATTATCACCGACCAAATCCTGAGTATTTTTTGTTTTTTGTTTTCCAGTAACAATCAATGACTGCGTTGTTAATGAGGTCCCATGCTTTGAACGTCTGTTGGGTCTCAAATAGAACTCTTACATACGTTCCATTCCTAAAGATCCTGGGAATATGGTCGGTTCCTTTTACCTATCCAGAAAGTACCTGACTCCGTCTACCATTCTTTTATCTTTACAAGAATCAGATGGTCTAAAAAAAAAAAAGAAGTAAAACAAAAAAGATCTCATACCTAGATTGGAGCTGAAAAATCTACACTTTCCAGCCTTGATAGGGTTCAAAACTGCTTACACGTTCTTTCAGGAGGTGATTCATTTTCTACTCTACAACCTCTTTCCAACAGACACAACGTCGCAAGCCAAATCCTACTCTATCGCTATTTCCATGGCAAATGTTCAGATGAGTCGAATCCTCTACATTTCCTCCATATTCCAATTGTAAGGAAGAAGTTTCACTTATTTTCTCGAGAATCTCTACTTTGTGGGATAGATTCCTGCGTTAATGTTTCCCTTCAAGTCAAGGGTCAACCGTTATCTATCCTCCTTATCCTCACAATCTTCTCTATCTTACTTATGCGCACAATTTTCACTTATACTACCTTCTCTAACATTAATCTCACAATTTTCATTCAAAAACCATTTATCTGAAGCGGCTCTAGAGCCTTGCACTGCGTGAACTTCAGTAAAGAAAAAATATTTAGCCACCGGCCACAATTACAAGAAGTGCGCCATCATAGCTATCCACAAATTACCTTTTCTTTATTATCTGTGAATTGGCATATATTCCTGGGAAAGATATTGGAGTAGTTTTCGTTGCCTTCTCCACAGATTTCAGTTCTTTATTATCTATGAATTGCAATGCATTCTTGGGAAAGATATTGGAGTAGTTTCCCGTTGCCTTCTCCACAGATTCCATTTCTTTATTATCTGTGAATTGCAATGCATTCTTGGGAAAGATATTAGAGTTGATTCCTGTTGCCGTCTACACAGATTCACTTTTCTTTATTATCTGTGAATTGCTATGACTTCATGAGAGCAAGATCGGTGCTTTTCCATTAAGCCACTCCCAGCAACCAACACTAAAAAACGTTTTCAAACCTGTAAAATTATGTGTTGTGAATATGAAAATTATCAATGGGAACATATAGTTGCTAAATTTTCGATGGATTGGGTATAAATCTGCTATTGATGAGACTTTGCAAATGTTGAAAACAACTATCGACAAGAAAAAAAAATATAAACTTAATTTTTAAAACGTATTTTTTCTCTGTACGTGTGTGCGTTTGTGTGTTTAAAAATATGGCTGACTATTATGAATGAATTATAAAATATGAAATTGAATTCTGAATGAACTGAAATATTATCAATGAATTAATTTAGTATTGTTTTTCAAAAGAAAAGAAAGCAAATACTTCTTTGACCTGAGACGCCCAGACATAACAAGGGGAAACACGTATTCAGTATTCACTACTATTTAATCCATAGCTGGGTAACGAAGAAATGGATTCATGCCTTTTTCAAGCGACTCAGAAGAATAGACCGAATTTCAATTTTCGATCAGCAACGTCGAGCCTGGTCAGTAGCTAGATGGCTGTTGTGGTACGATCCACCTAATTAACATAGTGGAGTACCGACCATATAAATATGGTTGGTACCGGGAAGACGGGTGAGGAAGAAGAGATCCAATCCAGCGACTCTGCCCGACTGCGATTAAGTCAACCCATTCTACAGGAACGGTCTTCCCAAGAATATACCAAACTATCTGTAAATATTGTGTACCTTTTCCTTGTGTCAATACATTTTGTTTAAGTACATTTTGTGTTGTATTATTATTATTCCATGCTTTATTCAAGTTTCAACAATGAGTGACCGCTTGGGAACGCCAGATGCTCTAAACTTGGATGTGTGGGTGGTGTAATGGATAATGGCTCTGAATTGTTAATCGGAGAGCCGAGTTTCAATTCACATTGGGTTCATTATATTCACTTACACGCAAATACCCTTGGGAAAAGTATGAATCCACCTTTTCTCCCCTAGTTATGGGTTAATTAGTAAGATTTGTGTCGCTAAATAATTATTTCTTCAATAAAAAGAAATTCTTACAATCTAAAATATTTTATGGCTTTAAATAACCTGCAAAGTGTTGACAAGTCATAGAAAATGAATCAATCAATGAAATACTGTTTAGCTACAGAGGCATGTCTTTTAGATTTATTTACATTCACTGGAGTAAAAATCAATAGAAACTACCATGGCCTCAAAGTGAGGGAGAAGTTTATATATTCATTGTAATATAGAATTGATCCCCCACTTTACATCCACATTATAATTTCTTCTGATTAGATATGAATACATTAATGTTCCACCAGCTATGTGTTAATTAGGAAGACTTGTATAACAAAATCATTATCACCCCCTTCTCCCCCTCACCCGCCAGGACAAACTGGGTTCTATCACCTAGAATGGTAACCGGTCTAGGAAAAAAAAAAAAAACTCTGAATTTAAAGGAGACTCTTCAGTTCCATTAACTTTTAGTATCGGTTGTCCGTTTCTTCCACCGAACCTGAGTACGCAACTTTTCAAAACAAGTCTATGGTCAACATATCGCAAATAAGGACAGTTATAACTTTCTGAAATATTACGAGGAAAGATGGCTAGGAAATTTTAACACTCGCATGACATATTGAAGGAAGGCTTACGGTCATATGACATTGAAATAGCAGTTTTCACTGTACGATTGCCGAAGTTAAGCAAGTCAAGTCTTAGACTGGTGACCGCTTGTGAATGCCATGTGCTGCTCATTTACGCGCAAATAGCCTTGTGGAAGGTAGGAATTCACCTCTTCTCCCCCAGCTATGGGTTAATTAGGACGACATGTATCAGTAAAATCATTATTATCTAAAAAAAATTCTTACCATCTAAAAAGATTTTCTGGCTTTAAATAACCTGCACAAGGTTGATAAGCCGTAAAAAACAAATCAATCAATCAATCATATTGAAGAAAGGACGGAAAGATGGAAACAGAGAACCACTTACCTAATGAATTTGGGTGAATGGATAGCAGAGCGGATTCAGATAGGGATGGTAGAGTCAAGAGGAAGTTGTGGAGGGCTTAGATCGGCTAAATATTGAAGGGACATAGCACATAAAAGAATAAGAATGATATTATCTCATTTAATATTTTTCGAGAAAATTGAGTCTAGCGAAACTGGTGTGCGTTCGCCCTGCAGAAACTATTAAAGACTGCTCAGCAACCTTGATATATTCGGGAAAGATATTAGAATAATCAAGAACCTATACTGGCAGCAAACAGCATGCATGCGCATAGAGAACGAGTTCAGCGAATATACAAAAATAGAAAGGGGCGTAAGGCAAGGATGTGTCTTCTCACCGGACCTGTTCAACCTATATAGTGAAACAATTCTCAGAGAATTGAAAACCCTACCAGGATTCAGCTTTGGTGGCCACAATCTTAACAACATAAGATAAACAGATGACACACTACTGATACCAGACACGGAAAAGAAATTACAAAATCTCGTACAGGACGCAGTGAAGAAGTGCGAGAAGAAGGGACTAAGCATAAACTACAAGAAAACAGAATGCATGGTCATCAGTAAAAGGATGAGGCCGAAATGCGATTTGCAGGTAGAATCAAGCAGACACGGAAATTTAAATATCTGGGAAGGGATTTGACAGAGGACGGTAAGTGTGACACTGAGATCCGAAGACGCATTGGGATGGCCAAGAACGCATTCCAAAAGCTAGACAGAGTGTCACAAAACAGGAAGATTTCTTTGGTAACAAAGAAAAGAGTACTGAGCTGTTACGTGACATCTGTCCTCCTTTACGGCAGCGGATGTTGGACGGTCTCTTCAAAGATGAAGAGACTTGAGGCAACGGAGGTATGGTTCTACAGAAGGATGCTGAGGATAATATGAACCGAGATTGTGAGCAACGATGAGGTTTTGGAGAGGATGCAAACAAGGAGGAAGCTTATGCTTAGCATCAGTAAGATTTCTGGGACACGTAATGAGAAAGGAGGGTTTGGAGAATCTGATACTCACAGGGTGAATAGAGAGGAAGCGGGACAAAGGAAATCAACGCATGACATACCTGGCGGACGTAAGCAAGTGGATAACAGAATGTGGTCTGATGGATGTGGCAGAGGATCGAAACTTATTGAGAGCTACAAGAGATAGGGGGGAGTAAGAGCTATGATCGCCTACGTCCTGAGCGGACACGACGCCTAAAAAGAAATAAAGACCAGCAGAGCTAACTGATCTGTCTCAAGGAGTTTATTGTTCACAGCAAATACACAGTCGCAGTCAATTCTCTACGCCATGCCGCCTGCTCAAAATATTTAGTATGAAGGTGCGACATTTCGTCACATTCAAACCAACGTCATTAACTAATACGAAGTCCTACAATTATTATATAATTTGCTAATCGGGCCAGCAATCTCAACTTGGTTCGTGTACTCAGAACGATTCGATCTTTGCAACTTCTAGTTTTTGTCAAGTTTAATCCCCCGGCTATTCTTAACCCTGATTAAAATAGCAGAGAAACAACAACATGGAGGGATAATTTTTTTATACTAACGTTCACTAAATACAAGGCCCAAGAGCCAGTCAAGATAGAGGTTGTTTGGTCGATTTTGTTTAGCGGTATATCAACACCTCTATGGGTTATTTAATGCCAAAATCTAAATATTTTCGACATTGTTATATACCTTCAAATACAGATAAAATATATTGTTGGTAATTTGGATTTAAATATAGGGATTTTCTAAATATAGCCTAGATGTGGCACAAGGCCGAAAGTATAGAGCACTCATTGAGGCTCGAACTCACTTGTAATTGTTCTAGCGAAACAAGCCTGCTAACCATTGCACCGCCTCGAGGTGCCCAATTTCGCCTTAAACATAAACTGTTAGTAATTTTACTATAAATAGGTAGTGTTGGTTGGTTGATTTTGTTTATCGGTATACCAGCCTCTATGGGTTATTTGATGCCGAAATGTAAATATTTTGGACATAATTTTATGTTTTCAACTACAGATATTTTATGTATAATTTTATATTTTCAGGGTAAGGTATGTTTTTTTAAATATACTGGGTGTTTCAAAAAATTTGATATCATTTCGCAATCTAATAACTTTGTTAGATCTTCAAATGACTTCAAATTTTAATAGCATCTTTATGTTTAATGTTTGTTTTATGTTTTTATGTCTTTATGTTTTTGTGTTTTTCTTATTTGTATTTTTATGTTCTTTATTCTTTAATCTTTTTTCTTTACAGGTATAAAAATGCTATTTACTAGAAGAGAAAAGGCGTTTTGTGTGTTGGAGTTTGCTAGAACACAGTCAAACAAGACTGTGCAGCGTGCATTTATGAGAGAGTTCTCTAGAAAGTCACCAACAGGAATGCAGATTTGGAGATGGCATAAAAAGTTCAAAGAGGAAGGCTGTCTGTGCAGAGCAAAAGGATCCGGACGACCACAAACTTCACATTTGTGAAATCGTTCACATAATCCACATGCTTTTGAATTTCTCATTCAGATTTGGAAGAATAAATCTTATGATCTTCAACATTAATACTTTTTAATTTCATTTGCCTTAATCATGTACTTTCTGTGATATTTACATCTCAAAGGATATCAAATTTTTGGAAACACCCCGTATATTTTGTAGATCATAAAATCTATTGTTGTTCATTTTATAAAAAATGTACTGCTAATTTTTTTCTTTAGGAGTTTTGTATTTGCCCATAACTAGAACCCTAACATCTGCTACCACCCCGTGTCATGGTGAACCTAGGAACAGCAGCAGTTAAATGGCGGTTTCAGTTTCCTCAAATCTCCAGACGCCAGAGGCCATTCTGATGGATGTAGTTTATCGTCATACCCAGGATGACCCAAGATAGAGGTTCAAGATGTGGTTGTGTATGAGCGTAAGAAAAGACAAGTGTAGTTCATGGGATTAAGCAGGAAAGACAACGATTAATCCTTGGCTTGAAGAGGTCAAGATTGCAGTGATTGTGAAAACAACCTGTCGGGAGTCTGTTCCACAAAGCAGCAGTTCTTTGGGGAGAATCTGTACGAATGGAACTTACTTTTTACTATTTGTATGCGAAGGGAATGTGGACGATTCACACTTGTGTACGTGGCAAAGGCTGGTGGGTCTAAGGAATGTAGCTCGTCTGAACTCGTGCTATGGAAATGGCTAAAGACCGGCAAGAAGCTCGCAACCTTTCGTCTTTGAGAAAGGGCTTGTAGGTTTGTTAAGGAAGTACTTTTGAATTCTATCAAGACAGGCAAGTGAGGCCAGCAATACTCCATTCAGTTCTTTTAAAGATAAAGCATAGCAATGGGACCCACACATCTAGCTCATCCAAGTTTACAGCATCTGGTATTTCCAGGCGATTACCGACCAGGCTCTACGTTGCTTAACTTCGGTGATCGGACAAGAACCGATGTTTCAACTTCATATAGCTGTAAGCCCAACCACTGGTACATTCAACCTTACAGAACCTGGTATCCTCAAGAGGTCACCCATAGTTGGCTCTCTGTGCCTCGCCAGGAAATTTTTCTCCCCGGAATCGATACTTCAAATATACAAATCAACCATTCGCCCTTGCATGGAGTATTGCTGCCATATATGGTCTGGGGCACCTTCTGTTTACCACGGAGTTCTTGACAAGATCCAGAGACGGATATGTAATCTAATTGGCCCTGATCTGGCATATCGTCTACAGTCACTCTCTCACAGACGCGCCGTCGCCTCTCTCTGTCTTTTCTACAAATACTTTCATGGTAATTGCTCCGATGAGCTGCTTTCACTGATTCCCAGACTCCATGAATTCAAGCGCCCTACGAGGCTGGCATCCCGCTCTCACCCTTACACTGTAGAAACTTTTAAATGTAGACGTCTCTTCTACTCCAATAGCTTCATACCTCGCACCTCACGCCTGTGGAACACCCTTCCCTATTACTGTTTCCCTGAGAGCTATAATCTCCAACTATTCAAATGTAATGTTAATCGACATCTCCAGTTACCTTGATCTACCCACTATCCCTCTCCTCATCCTTTCCTCTATCACTCCTATCTGCTCTCGCAACCCCCTGCATCCTAGTGTTTAATAAAAACATGTAAACACTAACCAGGCTTGACGTTACTTAACTTCGGTGATCCTACGGAAACCGGTGTTACGACGTGATATGGCCGTAACCCTTCTTTATTTGGTGCGACATGCTTATTTTTTTAAATAATTTTCTCCGCTGCACAAATATTTCGTTTTAGGTTTATTCAAGTTATATAAATGAATACCGACTGAACCTTTATTTGAGCCGGCACGTTTATTTTATATGTTGAAAAATTTTCCCCAGAGTATCTACAGACCAGTAACTTTTCGTCTGGGGTGAAAGGGAGTGTCGGGAGGAATATAATTCCACCCTGCAATCTCTTTCCTCTGGCGCGATGCTTATATGGTATAGCGAGCACATCATTTTTCAAATCATTTCCTGGATCGATTATTTGATCCGGCACGATAATTAAACTTCTATATATAAAATTCTATGTCTTACGTTAGTCCGTCCGTCACACCTTCTAAAATAGCCATACACTGACCGATCGAAACTAGATTTTGAGATGTGTAAACAGGTAAGGGAGTACAAAGTACAATTGGATTTACTAGTGTGCGTAGATTAGTACAATAAATTTTCATTCATGTTTGGAAAACTTAAAAGTTTAATTATTTAACGCACAAAAACTCCCACTATTTTAAGAACAATTTAATTATTAGAATAACAAATACTTATTTATTAAAAAATGCAATTTTTTTTTTTTTTTTTTTTTTTACATAGAAAAATTCAGTTTCCAGTTCGCCCTGCATTTGCCAGAACTATAAACAAATTTCACGACGAAACGTTTCAAAAAGTTGGAACTTGGCTCCTGAAAGAAATATTTACGTATGGCCAGTTGTACGTTGTATGCTCAGGAGTAAGAAATCCTAAGAATTTATTATTCGCTCTTAAAAAGGAAAAAAAAAAAATTCTTAAAAAATATTGTTTACCATGAATTCCTATAAAATTAAATTAAATTAAAGAAATTATTAAAACGCAGGGTTTTTGTCAGAGTATTTTTCCAAAATCGGGTTACTTGAATTTCATCGATTGGCCTGTGAAATTGAACGAAACATAGAGTTTGTAAATATCGACAAAAATGTTAGCAATAGATTCAACAATACTAAATACTGTGAGGATTGCAACCCACGTCAGCGTATTGCAAAAGTATTTTAGCAACAAATAACGTCCCTTTGCCGTGCCGTCCTGGGTCTGACGATATGCTACATCCGCGTCCTGGGTAAAACGATAAATTAGTTCAACACCAAGGCCTCTGATCAGGGTGTTTTTAGGAGCATGGAACCACCTCTTAATTGCTGGTGTTCTTAAGTCCACCTTAACCCGGGTGGTAGCACTTGTTAGGGTCCCAGCTATCGGCAAATAGTTAATCCTGAAACTGGGGTAAAAACACTATGAAAGTGTAAAAATAGATTTTAATACCAGAAATCAACTTATTCAAATTATATCGACAAAATGTTAGCGATAACTTCAACAATACTAAATACTTTTTTTAGATTTTAACATGCATCAGCGTGTTGCAAAAAGGCTCTAGTATATAAAAAAAAGTTGGAACTTAACTAAAACGGCACATTTATTTTAAAAGTTGAAACATCCCCACCGGCTTGACTAATCTATACAGCATTTCTATTTGGTACAAAAATGAGGTTAAAAAAATTGTTTTAATGCCTTTCTTTCATATACAATATTTGGATAAAGATCCAAGAATATAACTTCTTCCTTGCTGATCGTTTCCTTTATGGTAATGGAATTGGCGACTAAGTAGATGAATTCTTACAAGGAAGAGTCTATGGCATTGACTTTATGCCAATGTCGATGGAGGACATGGTCGATTTTGACGAGCCTTTCTCTCTTGTCGTTTGATTTCCCCTTTTTATTTTCTGTCGGCTTCGAAGTTTTTGGTTCCACTGCTGATCGAGCACCGCCAGTTGCTACGGCCTCAGGCTTTTTACAAAGGATATAGGCTCAAGTCCAGTGGCTTTCAGTGTTGTTTTGAGTTGGTCCCTGTTTCTTCGAAGAAAGCAACCCCAATGAGATTTTCCCTGAAGTGAGTTCACTGAATGAGAATTCGCGTTTAAAGCCTTGATTCTTCCATTCTCGATATATGTACTGACAATCGGAGACAGTATTCATGAGTATATTATGGATAAAAGAACAATAGAAATCTCTTAAAGAATAAACATGATTCCATTAACCCCATCCCAAGTGTAGAATTGTATATACGTTTTTATCTAAAGTGTTTTTTTCAGACACGGACGAATAAACTCGTCTAAATCACAATGATCAAAATCCATTATAACGATAAAAACTAGCTACAGACGTGTTTGTACATCGAACTTGATTCTTTCTTCTGAGCTTGAAACGAGTTCAATTGTCAACCCCTACGTCTCATAGAGGTGTTAGCCACCTCTCAGGTACTTCAAGGTACCTCAGTTTCTTCGTTACTATATTAAAAACAAATTAAAATATTCGTCTAAAAATGAAACGTTTTTTCGCAAAATAATTAACAGGAAAGGGGTTAAGTTGAATCAAGATTAATTTCTGTTTTGTTGAACCAGTTATGACGATGCATCACCCTAACTATAAATCAGTTAAAAATAAATTTGAGTGCTGAAACTTAAGACAATGTTAAACGTAAAAAGTAATGAATTCACGCGGATAAATCACAACCGACTCCAAACGTCGAACTTTATGGAAGAAAGGCAATATTTTGTTGTTTGGTGGTATTCTCGTGGGATTATTTTAGAATTCTTAAAATTTATACGACCAACAACTGCAAGTTTCTATAAAAGCGTTATGCTCTCGTCAATATTTAAAAAAAAATGTTCTCCCACCATGACATCGCAAGGACGCATACAACAACAGTAACACAGGATAAGATTTTGGAATTCGTCTGGTCTATTCTCTACATGGCGACAAAGATGAGGACAATAGTCCGAATAATGTAAATAATGTACATAATACCTCATTTCAGAAATATAGACAGATATTAAATGACGGTATATTTTAAGGGTTTGAATTATTCAGTAAAATGGTAACACATTATACGCAGAAAAATTAAGTAAACATTTTAATACACGTCTATATAATTTGTGACGTTTTGTTTTCTAATTGATTCTGTATAGTGTTTTACTGCAAATTGATGATCAATTAACTAAACATTTGTTCTAATTAATAACAACGTTAATGGTTCTGATGCTTCCCGCCAACGGAAATGTCGGACTTAAAGTAGCGAACGATATTGAAGGTTAATGAAGGTTACCGCTTGGTTACAGCAGGAACGATAACTCAGCTTATCTGCCCTTTGCTTAAAAGAACCAACACAAAGAAAAATTATTAAATATTATCTTTTCATGAATAAAGATTGTTTCGACTCCAAAAGACTGCAGCTTAAAGAAATTAAGTACTTTGAATAGATAAATACATTCGAAATAATAATTAATCCAACAATAACATTTAATGTTTGTAATATTTGGCCACACAAATAAAGAGCTTAAGCAAGAGTATTACAGAAGACCAAATATGAAACGTGTCAATAAAACATTTAGAAAAATTCTCTTAGATAATCAAAATCAGTTCCGGTACAAGAGTCTCATCCCTCCCCCACAATCTATGATACTGTGCCTCCAACACTACTATATCCCAATTTTCATAAGTCAGTATACAAATACAGGGTACAATGGGTACATATTCACCATTTTATATTTTTAGTTTTGCGCATGCGCGTTGTTTGTTTTTTATTTTGTTGACTACAGTGTATATTAGGGTCACTTGGGAACTGTCTTTGAAAAAAGCAGCACTATGACGTAATTCACTCCGCCAGAAATTTGGAAGTGGCATGCTCTACTGCCTGGCATTAGCAACGGAAGCTCCAATAGAAACAGAGTGTTTGAGTGTCAATCTGACGACATTGCAGAGGATTCGGAAAGAGTTGGATGAGTCAAATGGTGATTACGAATGTGTTTGAAAAGATCACTACTGATGACGATGTTATGCTTCCATTCATCATCCCACAGGGCCTCAGACTCAACACGGATGCCTACGTCAAGTCAAGATGGTACATGCTGGAAGTTCTTATGTCTGGCAACAGGATCCTGCACCATAGCAAACAAACAGGAGAACCCAGTCATGGCTGTCAGACATTTTCTGCGATGATATCATCCCTTACATCTGGCCATCTAACTCCCCAGACTGTAACCCCTTGATTATTATGCGTGGGGAGCAATTGAGCGAGAGACCAACAAAACTTTTTGCAATACTAAAGATGAACTGAAGGCAAGGATTATGGCATCATCCACCAAATTAAACAAGGAATTCATCCAGAAGTATTGCAGGAGATTCCAAAGTCGCCTGCAGGCTGTGGTTGAATTCAGTGGCGATTTTATTGAATAAATTTATTCTTTAGTGCAATTTTGGTAAATTTATCTGGTAAAATTAAATGTCAGTGTTATTTTCAGGTGCATATCGAAAAGTTATTAATAATAAGTTTAATAGGGATATTGATCCGTTAATGTGTATTGAGTCAATGGTTACCCTATATTCTTTTTTGCCTTACCTATATTCTTTTTTGCCTTACCCTGTATTCTTTTTTTGCTTACCCTATATATTCTTTTTTTGTCTTACCCTATATTATTTTTGCCTTATCCTATATTCTTTTTTTGCCTTACCCTATATTATTTTTGCCTTACCCTATATTCTTTTTTTGCCTTACCCTATATTATTTTTGCCTTACCCTATATTCTTTTTTTGTCTTACCCTATATTATTTTTGCCTTACCCTATATTCTTTTTTTGCCTTACCCTATATTATTTTTGCCTTACCCTATATTCTTTTTTTGCCTTACCCTATATTATTTTTGCCTTACCCTATATTCTTTTTTTTGCCTTACCTTATATTATTTTTGCCTTACCCTATATTCTTTTTTTGCCTTTATTTTATATTATTTTTTGCCTTACCCTATATTCTTTTTTTTTGCCTTACCCTATATTATTTTTTGCCTTACCCTATATTCTTTTTTTTTTTTTTACCTTATATTATTTTTTGCCTTACCTATATTCTTTTTTTTTGCCTTACCCTACATTATTTTTTGTTTTTACCCTATATTCTTTTTTTTGCCTTTTATTATTTTATATTTTTTTTGCCTTATCCTACATTATTTTTTTTTGCCTTATCCTACATATTATTTTTGCCTTATCCTATATTTTTTTTTGCTTTTTTTTTACCCTATATTCTTTTTTTTTCTATATTCTTTTTTTTTGCCTTATCCTATATTCTTTCTCGTCTACTTACGCTTTTTATTTGGTAACTACCACCTTTTTTAAGTCGTATTGCAATAATCTTATCCATTGACTATATACACATTAACGGATAAATAACCTTATTAAATGTACTGTTAATAACTTAGATTATTTTTCGATATCTACCTGCCAACAATCTATATTTTGAATTAATATTGTATAGTTGTTTTAATAAATTGAGCAATGTTTTGTTTACACCATTGATTAAATAAATAGTTATTTGCTCAACTGTATGTATACGTAATCGCTCATACATATGGTTGACCGAATCTCTTTATTTAGATCATTTGTACATCTCTCTCTCTCTCTCTCTCTCTCTCTCATATATATATATATATATATATATATATATATATATATATATATATATATATATATATATAATGAAATAAAGAAGAAAACTACTTTAAAGATCCATTTCGGTTATAATTTATTTCATGAATATTTCTATATATTCATCTTTTCAGACCGAAAGTTCTTAATAAATGGTGACAATAAGTGGAGAGAAGTGTAGACGTAAGAACAAGTTTGAAATTACCTAAAAATTTTGACTTGAATTTTTGGGGGTTATACACTTGAAGTGTTGATTCTTTTACATGGGCACACACACACACACACACACACACACACACACACACACACACACACACACACACACAAACACACACACACACACACACACACACACACATATATATATATATATATTATAAATTTACTAATTTAAAAATATGGTTCTATCGCTACACCGGAATTACCATGTTTCAAAAACAGAAGCTAAAAACTTCAAATTCAATTATAGAATTAAATTAAAGTCCCTAGTCCTGTTTCATTTTCAAGCGAATTTTGGAATAACTAATTTTGAAATTTACTGAGTTTTATAAGCACATACATTCATAATATTAGTTTCTAAGGATACGGAGAAATTCAATCATTTTAACAAGTTATATATACACCCACGTCTTTCTCTCTCTCTCTCTCTCTCTCTCTCTCTCTCTCTCTCTCTCTCTCTCTCTCTCTCTCTCTGTGTTTCTTTGTGTATTCCGACCATGAGTCCCAGGTTCCAATTTTACTATGCTCGAATTATCCGGTGGGAGTGGTTTCTTAATGATGTCGCCCTAAGCAGGCGATCACGGCTTGAATCTCTGTTGGGATGTGCCTGAAAACCATCCCACCGTTGACACAAGACATCCGGGTGAAACTGAGAAGAAGGAACTGCTCGAAAGTCGTCGACAGTTGTGCTAGGACGGATTCAAAGTAATAGTAAGTCAGATAGGTCAGAAAAGGTAAAACCGGTATCTTCTCTTTAAAATGGCCTCCAATCAGTTGTTAACTATGGAAAGGAATGGAATGTGGATTTTAACGCCTCCAAAATGAAATTGCGGTCTTTCTTGACTTTTATCATCATGGCCGATGCTAAAAATCTAGGCGAGCATCTCATTATACCTTCTTCCCAGCTGACATGAATCGATTCAGGGTCTGTTTCTAGGAAAGTTGGTTCTCTGTGTCGTCCTAGAGAAGTTTTCTCGTCAGTATGACATCTTTCTCATTTATAAATCTATTGGATATCATTGCCATATGCTTTATGAAAGAGTCTTGCTGTTCGTGTATTTACTATTGATAAAGAATATTTTGTGTGTGCAGATTCTCTATGTCCAGGATCCTTCATTTCCACTCGCGTTTTAAGATCTAGTTTTGGAGCAAATTTGACTACAGTAAATGGATATATAGTTTAGTCAACGGCGTAGCCAGGGCCATCAGTACATAACGCTAATTTTATATCTCGTGTATAATGCTACCCCCTTAAAATTAGTTTCAAAATAAGGTCTTCAAGATTCGTGCGATACGCGAGTATATACGTTATATTTTTTCTTACTGGCTTATATATTGATTTACAAAATACACACACACACACACACACACACACACACACACACACACACACACACACATATATATATATATATATATATATATATATATATATATATATATATATATGTCTGCGTCTGCTGGCTGCCCTAGTAGATGAACACGAGTGGCCAGCTATATATACATACATAATGATCGACTCTCCCGTCGAGATTCGACGTATGAGGGTCAAGCAGATCAGTTTCCAGGAAACCGACAGCCCGACACCGGCGCATAAAATTTGATTATAGTGTTGAAGGCCTCGTGCAGGACCATCCACAATTTTTGAAGGAACGAATACACAGACCTGATGCACCGAATGCCACAAGGTTCCCAAACGACCCTCCGCAGGTTTTGAATTCAAGTTGTCCTTCTCCTAGACCAGTTGCCATTCAAAGCTATAGAACCCAGTCTGTCCTGCTATTTTACCCATAGTTGGATGGAGAGGAAGAGGATTCATACCTTTGCCAAGGGTATTAGCACGTAAGTGAATGTAATTGGATTCGACTGGAGTTCAAACTCGGCTCTGCGATTCCTCAATCCAAACCGCTATCCATTACTCCACCGTGCCTAAATATATATATATATATATATATATATATATATATATATATATATATATATATATATATATATATATATATATATATATATATATATATATGAATGTTTATATGAAGTTTCTTTTAAGTGACTTGAAATTGGTTCCATCAAACGTGGGAACACCGGAATTAAAAAAAAAAACAGTTGCATAAATATACACAGAACAATCCCTGAAAATGAATGGGTGGGGGGAAATAATATAAAATCACATGCACACATACACACACCCACGCATACACACACATACATTCATGAACTACATGATTTTAAGCGTGCTACTAGGTTGGCATCTCAGTCCCGCCTTTCCTTGTCGAAACTGTCAAATCTAATCGTCTCTTCTACTCCAATAGCTTCGTGTCCCGGACTTCTCGTGTATGGAACTCCCTTCCTCTTACTTGCTTCCCTGATGGCTATAATCTTCAATTATTCAAATGTAATGTCAATCGATATCTTCAGATGCTTTGATCTAATTCCCCATCCTTCTCTTCATCCTTTTCTCTATCTCGCCTCTTTTTACTCTTGATCCCACTCTATGTAACCCCTTGCGCGTTAGTGGCACTCCTGCCTTGCTTGGGGTGAAATGCTTAAAAAAAAACACACACACACACACACACATATATATATATATATATATATATATATATATATATATATATATATATATGTGTGTGTGTGTGTGTGTGTGTGTGTGTGTGTGTGTGTGTGTGTGTGTGTGTGTGTGTGTGTGTGTGTAACGAATGCACGGCCGCAATTTTCGACGGATTTGCACCAAAATTTACATGCACATGCTCCAAGTTAAGGGAAGCCCAAGACCGACTTTGCATTTCCCAACTCCGTCGATAGTGGAAATAATCTATTTTTCATGCTTCTACGTCAGTTTTCATGTAGTTTGAGGCCATTTTATACTAGCCAAAGTGAGAGCCAATAGCTGGCTGACACGAATAGACATATTTAACAGCTGACTGACACGAATATTAACTAGCATGCTAGCAAAAAAAAATCGATAGCTGCATTCGTCACAAGTGGGAAAAATTTAAATCTGCATGGCACTTTACTCCAATTGGCTCATTCGCTTGCTTAAACTCAACGTTGATTCTGATTCCGCAGAACTGGGTTGGGTGTGAAAAAGTATTTGTTGTTAACATTCTTTTTTTCATTCGGTTTTTATAGTTACGAGTCCTTTTTTAAAGCTGATCGTTTTGTGTTCATTTTGTTTAGTTCTTTTTTCGTAACAGATTTAATGTTTAGTATAGAGCTTCGAAAAAATTCGCAGTGTGAGATAGGCAAGAAGTAAGGCATGTAGCAACATCAGCACGGCAAAGGGCACTCCTTTAAAGGCAAGGAAGGGCAAAAATATTTTTATGTCAAGTGATAGCGATTGCTGTATGAGTCGTACAATTTTTGAATCAAGCACGGGCAACGCCGGGCCATGCAGCTAGTATATATATAAATGGTGGTACTCGTTTGGAAAAAGCTCGGATAGCTCAATTTGCAGTAGAACAAATCGGTACCCGAGGAAAAAATGAGGAATAAAAAAAAAGAAAGAACCAAGAACATTAAAACTAGGTGAAAACAACCGTCAAGTGTTTAAGCTCCAAGTCCAAAGAAGAAGAAAAAAACCAAAACGTGTAAAAAGACAACTAGGTATAGTGTTCAATATACTAAGTAGAGCAAATCCTATGACAATCCTAAGGAGCCAGACAAACCTACCTAGGATATCACCTAAACGGATCTTCAGGTATATA
>CAHIKZ030004545.1:2167500-2260000 GCA_903632075.3 Acanthosepion pharaonis
GGTTAATATACCGTAAAACAAACCAAGCCAAACCAACGATGGTTTGGTTAGTTTCGATCAGGAAATTCTTCCCTGGAAGATTTCTCTAGATCTGGAAAATCAAGCTCTGTTAATATCGAGCTTGTTACTGAACATTTCCAGGGGTAAAACCATTACCTGTGATCAAAAGTGGGTTCCCTCTAATCATATTCAACGAAAACGAAAAGGTTATGCTCTGTGTGTCTCTGGTACAACTACTTATACCTTCATATCCCAACAGGCATATGAAGTTACAAGTAGTTGTGGAGGGCCATGATCAACCACCTCCCGAGGGAACACGGCACATAAATAAGATATATTAGGAGTATTCGTGACGTATATGTTGATAGTCATATAGCCGTTTTAATAATCATTGTATTTTGTCAAGACAGGTACTAGAGAAGATATGGCAGAAATATTCAATGCCCGGAACAATGGTAGATTTTTAGATGTACAAGATGGATTCTGACGAGAAATATTGTCTTGCTTGAAAAAATATTTTAATAATCTTATATTCGAGTACAGGTTTGCTATGGGTGGAATAAAATTCCGATAACTAAAACCACTATTTTTTTTTTAAGTGCTCAATACAAAATAGATGATGTAATGAATATGCATACACCTGGGTTCCCCCTCACAGTAATATGATTGGCTGGTGTCAGCCATAAATACAGACTGATGTAGTCGCCTATTGACTACGCCTATTGTCTTCGCCTATTGCCTACCTCTACGACGAGGACCAGTCCATTACGGTTACCTGCTAGATTGTCCAAAACCACTTTGCTACTTCGAAAAAAACATATCTCTTTCCGGGACATATCAGTAGAGCAAATAATATTTATTCAAAAATAATATAAGCATGTTAAAACATCACTATACAAATAGCCATTGTGTTTCAACTCTTTTGGTGTCTTGTCAAGTGATCTTGATGATTGTGATATAAAAAAAACTATTTCGCAATCAACACCATCACTTGATAAGACGCCAATAGTGTTGAAACAAAATGGCTATTTTTGTAGTAATTTTATAACATGCTTATGTTATAATTTTTGAATAAATATAATCTTATATTCCTGAGAAATATTTTTCCTATTTATTTCTTTATGAAATTTTAAGTAATAAATATTTCATTATATTTGATTTATATATATTTTTTTATAATCTCGTAAAAATAAAATTATTCTTGTAAATATGCAAACGAATTTAGAAAATTGTGGAAAGCCATGATTGCCTACGTCGTAAAGGATCACGGTACTTATAAAAAGAAAAAACGACTTTGAATTCTAAAGCAGGAAAATGAGATTTAGGCAGATACAGACCAGACATGGCAGCAAATCCCTTTTTTTTTTGTTCTAATCTGGCTTTTGCAAAGATAAAGCCTAGCAGAAGCAGTACTTTCTGGAGCGGTATAATGTGTCGTCCATTTTCGCGACATCATTAAAAATGGATCATATAATTAGTGTAACAGCAAAAATTGTCCTAATTGTGTAACAGCATATTTGTCCATCCCACAAAATGTTTAATATATAAAAAAAAAAAAAAACACCAGTGAATTAAATTTCGTTTTTTTTACAGGGTTTCATGATATTATTTGTCGTAAGAATCACTGCAAAAACCCTTTGAGTTATTCAGCTAGAAAGATAACAGGTGAAAATCGTTTTGTGTCAGCTCCACTGTCATGCCAAATGTGTAATGGTGAGAGAAAAAAGATCATTCAGGCCTTTAGTAATGGTGTCAAGATTCATATTCTGGCTTTCATCTTTAAAGTCCATTCAAGAACAATCCTTTTAATCATTTCACCTCAAACATAGCAACAAAAACGACTAACGCGTAAACGGTTACGGTGTGTTAAAGAATATGAGAGAAAAAAAGACACTGTTAAGGAGCAAGGACAATAAAAGGACAGACATTAAGACAAAAATTAATATTGCATTAAAGTTTTTGACTGGGAAGCAAGAAATCGAAAGAGAGTTCCACAAGCGAGAAGTGCGATAGAGGAAATTATTAGCACAAAAATTTACGTTTACATCTATATATTTCAACTATAAAATGATGTAACATTGCCTAACTTAGATTATAAATTTAATTTATAATTAAGCACCGAACGGGAGAGCTGAAAATGTGGGAACGGTGTATAATAATAAACAATGTTTCTGTTTATATCTCCCATTTCACCAACATCCATATAATTCCGAGAACCTTATTTTAGTCTGATGAAGTCCTTTTAGAGGTCGAAACATGTTACATACATTATTTTCCACTTTGTCATTTAATTGCCTAATAATTATTCTGATATATCAAAATTTATATATCATATTCTTCCAGGTCGGTTACCTCGAGGCGGTGGTTAGCAAAGCTTGTCTCGAAAGCTTTACGACTGAGTAGTGAGTTCGTTCCTCACTAGATGACCCTACTTTCATTCTATTGCGTTTGGAAATCATTATCATATTCTAACAGATATTTTGAGTATATATCCGAATTATAGTTTGTTAACAAGAGGTCGATGCCTTCGGCCTGTAAAATGTTTTAAGTAGATGAAAAAAATCTAGAAAAATGAAATATATATACATAATGGATTAAATCCAACAGAGATTTTTAATATATTTTCTGTATATACGTTATTTTTATGGATACAGTTTTCCTGACTAAATTCTCTGTTTTGATTAAACAGTATTAATTATATTAATTATAACACTAATTCGAATATTCAAATAGAATATTCCAGAAATCTTGCAGAAAATATGCGTCCTTCAACAGGAATTGAACCTGTATTCCATATAGATACCATCATTTGCAGACAGATATCCATAGAAACGAATGGCCCGCCATAGACTGTTAACAACAGGTCGGTGCCTTCGGCATGTGAACTATTCTAAGTAGATGACGAAATCTAGAATATATATATTTATGTATTATGAAATAGATTACGTCCGACAATTATTTTAATATACATACCGTTTTTACGTTATTTTTATAGATATAATTTAAGTAAATGCTCTATGTTTTTTTTTTTTTTTTTTTAAATTATTAATTATATTTACCGGCCTGAATGTTCGAGACATTCGTATTTGCTTCTCCGACAGGAATCGAACCTGTAACCCCAAAGTGAACCATCATTTGATCTGACGTGCTATACTACTCAGCTACAGAGAAGCGTCTGGTTAGTAAAATCCAAATTACTGTTTATAAACAATAAATCTTCGCTGATCTTTCCCAGACGATCAGCATAAAGTAAAACGACTGATGCGGTGAGCGTGTGAATTGTTCTAAGTAGATGATAAAATTTGGAATATATATATATATATATATATATATATATATATATATATATATATATATATATATATATATATATATATATATATATATATATCAGGTTAATTAAAAAGTGTCGGTAAATTATAGAAGATGCTGACATAAATTAACGTCTAATAAACGAAAGTGAGTAAATGATGTTGAATTTTTTATGAAATTAATGTTTAAATTATTTTGTATGGGAATCTCTCTACATATATATATATATATATATATATGTGCAAAAGAAGAATAGACCAATATTTATTTATTATAAATATACATTGGAACATTTAAGTTACCCAACAAGAATGCATATTTGTTTCGATGTTTTAAATTTAGACATCTCATCAGGTGGTTGATATTTTTTGGTAACAATGTTGACCACCTGATGAGATGTCTAAATTAGACATCGAAACCAATATATGTGTTGTTTTGCCATTCTTTTTTTTTTTTTCCTACTGTTTTATAATTCAAACCAATTCTTAATGTTTTGGATGTTATGAATCGACTGGTATTTCGAACTCGACTCTCCGGCCTCAATGAACTTATCCATCACACCACCCGCACATCCAAGCTTACAGAAGGTTATTCGTCAACTTTGCTTAACTTCGGTCCGACAGGAAGCTTCGAACCTATTGACCAGGATGAACGTTGCTTAACTTGTGATCGGAATAGAACCGGTGTCTCAACGTGATATGGTCGTAAGCTATACCACCATCACACCCATGCTGGCAATAACTGTTATTTTCAATCCGTCACGAGAACTGGCGTAATATGGTATTAGGCGGTCCCCAATCTAGGTAATGACCAGTCTCAGCATTGCTTAACTTTAATGATCAGAAAAAAACCGGTATTCTAACGTAATATGGGCGTAAGCCATATGAGTTTCAA
The DNA here is from genome assembly GCA_903632075.3 of Acanthosepion pharaonis. Lineage (NCBI taxonomy): Eukaryota > Metazoa > Mollusca > Cephalopoda > Sepiida > Sepiidae > Acanthosepion > Acanthosepion pharaonis. The sequence continues at coordinate 2,171,707 of CAHIKZ030004545.1, forward strand.
CGTAATATGGTTATAAAACCACATCCATGCTGATTAACTGTTATTTTCAATCCATCACCCATCTAGATAATTGAACGTTGCTTAACAGTGATTGTATGAGAACCGGTGTTTCAACGTGATATGATAGTAAGCTATACCACCATCACATCCATGCTGACAGTAACTGTTATTTTCATCCATCACCCATCTAGATAATGACCAGGCTGAACGTTGCTTAACTTCAGTGATCGTATGAGAACCGTCTAGGTACTGCCCAGGCTCGTCTTCGCTTTGACGATCGGGCATGAACCGTTGTTTCAACGTGATATGGCCGTAAGCATACGCATGTATGTAAAAAGAGGCAAGTAAAATAGACAAGGCGATAGTAGTTGAAATGAGGAAAAAAAAAAGATTAGACTTGCAAGTTTTCTATGAATTGTGACTGATGCCGACAGCATTCAAACTACACGGCCGTCCACAACAATTCCCATTTACCTGACTTCCCTTGCCCGATGCTACGACTTTAAAAACCGCCGGATAATTTAGTCAATTGGCGCCGTAATGAAAGAGACAGTTACCTATTGATTTCAAGAAAATATTCTAAACTGTCTCCACTCACTGTCGTCCCGGTCGTCTTCTTCCTTAAGCAACAAAGACTAGGAATGCCGGCAAGAATACGTCAGACGAGTCTGCTAACGAACGTTTTATGTTAGAAACCCAAGACATATTATTTATATGTAATTGTGTGTTTAGCTTGGTTTTTTCAAAGGATGTTTTTGCAGGAGATCACAATTGGGAGATAGCCCGTGAGCATAAAAATCACTTCATAGTCTCTTTAAATTTCTGTTCATATTCTTAATTTGTTTTCTCAAGAAATGGGACTCATTTAAATAATGGGAAATGGGACTCATTTAAATAATACTGAGACTTATGTAGCAAGGCAATAAAGCCTCTAAGATGCAAGAAGATGAGAAAAAGAAGACATTAAGGAGAGAGAACAATAAAAGAATAGAAATTAAGAAGACAGAAGATAAATATTTGCATTGCAATTAAATTGAAGATCGGAAATCGTTAACCCGAGAAGTCGCAAGGAGTCAATCTTCTGCAGGTTAGCATCAGCTATGCTGATTTTTGTGTCGTACGGTGGCCGTTAATGATGAAGTATAACTCAAAACTTCAATGTTAAAATAGTATTTAATTACGACCGCAAATAAATACGTAACAGGAACAAAGAAGTAAAAGTCAACCAAAGATAATTAACCATTTCAGTGAAGACCTTGTTAGTAACGCGGCTCACCTTAACGTCCGGTAAATCCTAAATCAAACCCAAATCATCCAGGAACAATAATTCACACTAATTCGACTAGATAGTTCCACTCAGTAGTCGCTCAATAATCACTGCAGTCAGTAGCCTGACACCGCTGGCGGAAAACATATATTCATAAGTCTAGAGTCCATGTTCGAACTTCGAAAAGGGGAAAAAAAAGGTCGTCAGAGCAGTTGCTATAAAAAAAATATTTGTAGAAAAGGCAGAGGGAAGCCACGTCACGTCGGTGAGAAAGTGATTGAAGTCGAGATGCCAAGTCAGGATCGATTACATTGCAGATAGTTCTTTCCTTAAGAACCTTGAGATGAATAGCAGGAGCACTAGACAAGACACGGCAACGGTATTCAATGCACGGTGTAGCAATGATTTCATATTTTAAATAAATATGAAGAAAAAAAAAAGCATTGCCTTGTTTTAAGTGTAAATTTCAGAATATGTTGTTTGTTAAAATTTTTAAAAGCTGTTAAAAATTGGCTTGAGTTTTTAATTTTCACCACTCAAAAAAGCGTGCATTTGACCAGTGGCAAATTGAAGACATTTGCATGACATCATCTTTCTTAATCAGACCATTAAACGTTCAAAGTGAATAATTTCATTAAAATTTTTAAAACCATTAAAATTTCAAAGTGAAAAATGTCATTAAAATTTCAAAGACCATTAAAATTTCAAAGTGAAAAATGTCATTAAAATTTCAAAGACCATTAAAATTTCATAGTAACATATTGTCACATATTTCATTTATTAAACCAACATAAAATTTATTCAGTTTTTTTGTTTTTGTTTTTTTTAATTAACATGGCTTCGTTACCATCCTGTACACTCGGGTGTGATTGGTAAATTGTCGCCATTTGATATTTTTAATTTCGTGCATGCGCGTTGTTTGTTTTTGATTTTGTCGACTGCACAGTATTTTAGGGTCAGTTAGGCGCCGTCTGTGAGTAAAAGACCTTCATGATACAATTCAGTCAGCTAAAAATTTGGAAACGGCATTCTGTACTGCTTGGCATTCACTCGAATACGAACATTTCAGAGTGCCTGGGTGTCAACCTGAGAACAGTGCAGAGGATTCGGAAAGAATTGTATGAGTCTAATGGTGATTTCGAAGGTACGGCAGCTTGGAAAACTTACTCTGGTCGTTCTGATAAGAAAAGAACACCCAAATTTGTTGATGAGGGCCTCAGACTCAACACGGAGGCCGACATCAATGCCTTGGGGTGATAGTGCTGCCCTCGATCAAGAGAATGGCTGCTGGAAGTCCCTCTATCTGGCCACAAGACACATGCCACACAAGCAGGAGAACCCGATCGGCAGATTTCGTCAGGTTGATTTTAATCTAAACAATCAACCACGCTCCGGGTGATCTTACTATGTCAATGAAGACGCCCTGCTTACCATCGTGGGGAATAAGCCGATGATTTTGACGGAAGAGATTTCGAAGAGTTTGAAAATCGATATTACAACTGTTTTTCTCCATTGGAAGAGATATGGGTCCAAGAAAAATGGCTGATTTTGGCAAATAGAAAAGGTGCCATTTTCCACCACATCAACGCAAGATCGCATGTTGTAAAACAGATTTTGCAGAAACTTAAATAGTTGAAATGAGAAACTGCCAGCAGCCATTGTATTCTCCTGACATTGCTATCAATAAACTTGTCTCGTTCAGTTTTTTTTTTTCAAACTATAGTTTCAGGTCTAATTTGAGAGACAACTGCATAGATTTTGGGTTTGAGAATAAACATTTATTAAAAATGGAAACTTTTGAAAAACATTTATGGTTCTTTGGGGTTGATGCTGGAATATCATTCTGGGTAAAAAAAAAAAGGAAAAAATTATCCAGAAATTATTCTGTACTCTCCTTAGTAATTCTGAACCATTCCAAACAACTGTCCTGGGTTTGGCGATAAACTGCATCCGCGTCCTAGGTAAGACGATAAACTACATCCGACAGCAAGGCCTCTGATCAGGAGGCTTTGAGGAGCGTGGCACCACCTCTTAATTGCTGGTGTTCCCAAGTACACCCTGACCCAGAGTGGTGGCACCTGTCAGGATCCCAGCTATGGTCAAATAGCTAAACCCACAAAAGGGGTGGAAATACTATGAAATTATAAAAATAGGTTTTAATACCAGCAATACATTTTGGAGAAAAAATATTTCCAGCAATATAGTTTTGGAAAACAAAATATATTTCCAGCAATAAAAATCTTGTCGGTATTAAATAAACTATTCAGGATGATATGCCGTAAAACAAAACAAAACAAACAAATTCCAAACAAAATGATGACACGTCCTTGTTTTATTTGTTTGATATCTACTTTTATAGGTGTTATTTTTTAAATATCGTGTCTCCTCACGAGGAAAGTGATCATAGCTTTCCATAGACTTTTTTTCTTTATTATCTGTTAATTGCTATGACATAGGAGGCGAGATAATATTTTATCATTAACTTCTCTATGGCTTTGTATTCGGATTAGTCATTTTTTTAAGACTGGCTGCCAAGCAAGTCTATCCTGCTATTTACCCCAAGGTTGAAGTCGATTCACTTGAATTCTTGTTTTCCCCAAGGGCAATAGTACAAAAGTGAATCTAAGCCGGTATTCGAACTCAGGTTATCGATTCCATTCTCTGCTCCAATAGCCGTTAGGCTACCCTAATATTAAAAAAAAAGAGCTAAAATTCTTAATTAAAATTTCATTTCGATAATCTCATTATTCTAGGATCGTTTTCCGGTAGTTTTGAAAGGAAAACCTGGAATTTTTCCATCAGAAAATTCTTGAGGAATAATAATGAAAAAAAAAAGAATAAACAAAAATGAATATGTAGTTGTACGAATGATTTAGAAAAGGTCAATTCAAATTAATCTAGCAAAATATGAAATTTAATATGTTATAGCACAATTAACTACAGACCCTAAGCGTCACTCAACTAATTCAGAAAATATCTTCTTTCAGTTGACTTTATTGGATATCATGATTTATTTTCAAGTCATCCAATATATTTGCGTTTATCTGTAGGGAAATAAATTCTTTGTGTTGATAAAATTTCTCAATGTAGAAAAAGGTGAGAAAAAAAACTAAACCAATTTATTGTTTAATTATTATCTTTCGAGAGGATCAAATGAAACTACAGAATTCAGAAACCAACTATTTTTCTAAATAATTTAAAATGAGTGGTAAGACAAACCAATTACCTCCCCTGTCTTATGATTTGTATAAGTCGCGCCAAGACTCTTCAGTTACGTTCAATAAAGGCACATTAAGTTGAACGAGACAGAGTTTTCATTACAATATGTTCTTGAAATCTTTATACAAAAAGACATCAAGCTTCTTTTTTTCTTACCAATACACGCATTTTGGTTTTTATACTCATAACGTTTCAGTCGAAACATTTTGTTTGTAACAACCGAGTATAAAATAGAAAGTCATATCATAGTGATAATTACTCATCTCAAAAACCTCGTCATAATTTTCTTTATAATGAATTTCAGCAAGGACTGAAATGTAAGACATGGAGGAGAACAGAAAGGTTTTATCAACTCGCCTACTGTCTGTTTTTCAATCAATAGTTTTTGCCTGTTCGTAGCAGTAGTATTTGTACTTGTATTAATATAATCAAGATATATATTGGAGATAAAATTGAAAACAAGAAATTTTTTTTTAATGAAAATGCACTATTTCTATATCTGCTTTGACCGAACCTAATCTGGGATCTTTTCTATTAATTCACCCCTAAAATATTTAATCACCCTAAAATATTTATTCCCCCAAAAATAAAAAGAATTATATTAACTAAAATCTACACCAAATTCTCCCAGAGCAAGTTCCTTCCATTTCACTTCGGTTGGTTGGACGTTTGCGATCGTCCAAAATGTGGGTGACTCGGGTGCGCTATTTTTAATTGTGGGGTTTCACCCCGATAAACAAGCCAAAAACAGATTTTTAATTTTTTTTTTAATTATAAATAAAACCTTGTAAGTACGTCAAATATTATCCGCACTTACGAAATGTGAATAACTCCCTGATTTTTGGTAATTTTTCATTCTCAGTGTTGGAGTTGTTTTGAGGCAAGCTAAACAAATTTTTCTTTAAAAATTATAATTTTAAAAGAATGCCAAAAATTTAATAAAAAAGAAACAAACTTTGATTTAAAATTTATAATTTCCTGGGGTGAATTAATATGAGCAATTGGATGACGGAACAGGGTCTGGGAGAAATAACAAAAAAACAAAACTTATTAAGAGCTACAAGGGACAGGATGAGGTGGAGGGCCATGACCGTCTACGTCCTGAAGGGATACGGTACATAAAATAAGAAGACCTTTATATTATTTGGGGCGAATTAACAAAAAGGATCCCTAACCTGCACTCCAGGAAGCTTTTAAAGGAAAGCTATGAAAATTGCTCTAACATAAAGGTTCCATTTATAGTGTACGCATTATGGATTGCAGGATGAGTAAGAATTTTTTTTAACAATGATATGCAAGGCCCAAGAGCCACTCGAGGTAGAGGGTTACAGCGTAAGAGGTACCACTCCAAGCAAGGTGACATTTCCACCAAGATGCAAGGGGCCACTGGAAGTGGAAGATAAGAAAAAAAGGAAGCGGAAACCCAATACTAAACAGGAAACAAGGGATAAACCTCTACTTTTGTTCAGATCGGAAAGAACTGTTAAGCGGACGATAGGGAAACTTATCTATAGTTTTTCTAAGATCATAGATTTGTACTGTAAATTTGGAAACCAGTTGTTTATCAATATTTGGTGTAAGCAGAAAGTTTGTTACTCCATTCTCCCAACTGGGGAGGGCCTGTCTATATATAAAAAAAAAAAACCCAAAACTTAAAATCCTGTTGCACGGAAAGCGATACAAGTTCAAATTCACGCCTAATCTGTAACGTTCAAATCGCTTCAGTGCCTCTGGGAAAGGCACGAATCTATCTCCTTCAATTATAAATTAAATAACAGAGTAGACTGGTCTCGTGATCACGAATCCCATGAACCATAGGAGCACCACGTGTACTACATTTAGAAGTGGTGTTTCTTGGGCAAGATAACCTGACTGATCCCAAACCTCTCCAGGCAGGTTTGAATTCAGAGTTTCCTTCTCCTAGATCAGTTGCCACCCAAGGCTATAGAACCCAGTCTGTCCTGCTATTTTACCCATAGCTGGGGTAGAAGAACAGGATTCATACCTTTCCCAAGGGTATTAGCATGAAAATGAATGTAATAGATCCGACTGGAATTCGAACTCGGCTCTCTGTTTCCTCAAACCGAGCCGCTATCCATTACTCCGGCCTTAAACGGTGACAGGGAAACCACTTCGCTGTCTTTACCAAGAAATTATAGCACTTCATAGATATTTAAAATGCACGTGAACGTTGCGGGTGACTGTGTTTATAAATGTGAACGAGTCCAATTCCTAAATAATAATAATAATAATAATAATAAAAGGAAACTGTGAAAAATCTTGATAACTTCGTAGTGAAGAGACATGGCATTTACAAATATTATTGCTCAGCTTTATACTCCTTACAGGTTTAAAAAATTGAGGAAATACATTTTTTTCAGAGGTGCATAGGTAATCTGTATAATAAATTCGAACGTTAGTGTGTCACTGTGACACTCTTTTCAATTAAAGGGACACAACTCTCCAAACTTTCAATAACTCAAGTTACAGAAATTTGGGATTCCCAAGTTTTCATTACAGCGATTGATTTTTTTTTGGCGACGAATTTTCTTTGTACGATAACAATTTTTATAACTTTGAAATAAATTTGGGAATAATCAAAATTAATTACGAAATCCAGCGATAATCCCCCATGAAATAAAAAATAACTGTTTGTATTGAAAGTAAGGACTTACGCAGATCAAAAATGTCTTTAAATTATGTGGCAACAGAAGAATTATCGTTGAACTTTTAAAAAGTAAGCTTAAATATTAATGCGTTACTTAAATGCAGCAATCAATTTTGAGTTCTTCTGTAGTTTATTGTTGCCTATCACATACGGCATCGGTATGGCTTGCAAAAAATCTCCGTCAACAGAGGACCAGATTGCAATCAAAAGAGTCAAAGCTGCAGCGAGGAAAAGAAAGTCTTGTGAAGATGAAAACCCATATGAAACGGCAACAAGGAGAGCTTCCAATGCTGAGAATATGCAAAGACTTAAAGACTCTCAAGCTCCTGAACAAGCCGAAGGCCCAATCAAGTGCCCTCCGTGATGCGTCTTTTAAGCTAGTATTATATACGCTTGCAAAGTTTTGTCTAATTCAGTTCTGCTATTTTTGCGTACAAATTCTTAAAGAGACGTCAAATCTAAATCCTATATTTATATTGACAAGCAGACTAGAGTACTGTCTCATTAAAGGAGAATGCATTTAACACTCCGTTTTTTTCAAGTACGGAGGACCAAGTTTGTCAAAATTAAAATGTGTCGCTAATGCAAAAAACACAAAAAAAATGTATGTAAAATTCTCTTCTGAAAATATGGTTTATCAAAATACATTACCACAGATTTGAAATTTTATTAGTTTCATTCGAAAAGGTTAAATGAAAAAGTGAATAATTTTCAGTATATTAACATAAAAAATCAGCAGAAAGTGTCCACAAAATTTAAAAAGTCAATGATATTAAACTGTATAGAACGAAACTAAAACTAAACCATTAAAAATTGTCCAAACAATTTCAATATTACAGTAGAATCCCTCATATCCGGAATCCCTCATATCCGGAGTGCCTCATATCCGGAATCCCTCATATCCGGAGTGCCTCATATCCGGAATCCCGCATATCCGGACATGATTTTGATGTGTATATTTGAACTATTTGGGTGATATGTAACTGATTTGAAATGATTGTTTTTCAGGAAATTTACTTTGGATAATTGATTCTTCTTATTTCACGCTAATGGCTTGTATTGGTGCAAAAGATGCTGGGAATAAGAGGAAAGGATGACATCGAGACACATCTGCAACAAGATAGCGATGAGATGCATGATTGTGATGAAACCTGGACTGAAATTGAAAAAGTTATTGAAAAGGTTGTCAGTTTTATGGAAAGAAAGCCAGCATTCAGCTATGACGATTGCAATAACGCACGCAGAATTAAAATGTGTTTTTTATTTTTTTTAAATTTCAAGAACAAAAGCCAAACGAAGCGCGGAAAAAGTTGAGAATGACATTAGAAGAGAAAGAATCATCATGCAACAGCGATGAAAAAATCCTCGTTACATTATTTGTTTTGCAGACATGGCATACTTAATTTAATGAAATTTTTTATTAACATTAAATAATTTATTTCTTTTTCCTTAAAATCATTTCTGTTATATTTCACTCACCATTAGCTTATTTTGTTTACTATAAAACATTGAAAATAAATGTTAAATCTGATTTCAGTTCTTTTATTTTAATCTAAATATAACCCCTCATATCCAGAAGTTGTGACCAAATCCCCATATCCGGAAGGACTTCTTAGTCCGGTTGTTAGAGATTCTAGTGTATTATAGAGATTGATCTTTGTTCTCGGTCTGAAAATGGAGGAAACCCTGTTTTTTTTTTCAGTAGCAATGGGTCCTGTTTATATGCCTGAAAAATTTCGTCTCGTTCAGTTCTGCAATTAAGGTGCACATTTTTTTTTAAAAAGTTAACCCTTTGCTTGTCCTGCGTGATACAGAGGACATGTGATTACCACGTCTCTGCATCATATTTGGTGCACACAAACAATGATTTTAAAAGAGCCGTAAAACTAAGGACGCTTAAGAAAAGAGTCTACTATTAAGCAGGACATCCGAGAAAAGGCCTAAGCTAATATTTTATGCGTCATATATGACCACAGGACACTTGACTGATAATGTAAGGTCTCAAATGAAAGACATGTATTTTTCCACTTTATTGAAATGATTATAACCTTTGCATGTCATGTGATGCTCAGAGCGTAGAGTAAATACCTTATGATTTGTACGTTTTGTGCATTATATGAGTTGCACGGTTTTTTATTATGTGAAACACTATATATCAGCGCATTCTATTTGCCAAATAAAGTGAGTTGCTTTGCAATAGTTATGAATCTGAAAACAAGCATGAATGTTTGGATAGGACACATGAAAATATCCTGCACGGGCAAAGGGTTAACATTATAAATCAAAATCTGCCCAGAGTTTAATACTCCATCTTTACTGTAGTCTATTTGATAACACACTAACGTTAAACATGAAACTGTGAGAATGTCATTTCACAATAATATTCGAGTTTCATGTCAAGTTAACCGTTTTTTCTGCTGCATTTTAATTAAATGAGATACTGAAATAATTTTTCTTATCTTTTAGTCACTGTTCTCGAGTAGAGTATAAAGGAGTCTTTGTAGATAAAATATGCGCGTTTTGATAAGTTTTTTAAATTCAACAGGTCAACACAGAACCCAGTAAATTTAGAACCATAAATCGATTTAACCGTCTGAGCACTGACCACCGCTTTACGTTAAACTCGGCCTTGTGCCACATACATTCCTCGTGGGGGGGGCTGTTAAATATTGGTATTGAATCGAGTCGAGCTGATAGTAGTTCATTCTAAACCAGTCTGACAGTCATACTAACACCTTCCACTTCTTGTATTATTTTTCGTGTAATATATTCTTTGTTATTTCTACTCTTGTGTTCCGTGTTGTTCTTCCATGGTCCTAACCTTGGACCATAACAGCAACTCAGTTTATTTAGCAAATAGAATGTGCTGATATGTAGTGTTTCACATAATAAAAAATTGTTCATCACATGTGATGCACAGTGTGTAGGGTAAATAATTTCCGTTTTGTACATTCTGTGCATCACATATAATGCAGAGGTTTTTATTATGCGAAACACTATATATCAGCGCATTGTATTTACCAAATATGCTGAATTGCCTTGCAATAGTTATAAATCTGAAAACAAGCAAAGGGTTAAAAAAATGCAGTGAGGCTTGGCGGAGTGAGCAATCATGACTCTCAGCAAAATCATTTTTTATCTGTGAGTTGTGATATTTTTTTCTTTTCCACGATTTTCTTCTCTTAGACTGCCTACAACCCAAGGCTAGCTAAGTCAACCTGTTATTTAACAGTGACGAGAAAGGAAACAGATTCATCTCATTTCCAGGGAAATAAGTGTGAAAGTGAACGCAACAGATTTATTTGTCACTATTTATCACATGAGACGGCTTCGGATTTAACCCTTTGCTTGTCGTGCGCATCATATGTGATGCAAAGGACATGTGATTTCAACGTATATGCAGCATATGTCGTGCGCACGAGCCATGATTTTAAAAGAGTCGTAAAACTAAGGATGCTTCAGAAAAGAGCAGGACGTTCGAGGAAAGGGTAAAACTAATATTTTATGCATCATATATGAGCACAGGACACATGACTGATAATGTAAGATGTCAAATGAAAGACATGTATTTTTCCACTTTATTGAAATGATTATAACATTTGCATGACATGTGATGCCCAGAGCGTAGAGTAAATACCTTATGATTTGTACGTTTTGTGCATCATATGAGTTGCACGGGTTTTTCATAATGTGAAACGCTATATATCAGCGCATTCTATTTGCCAAATAAACTGAGTTGCTTTGCAATAGTTATGAATCTGAAAACAAGCATGAATGTTTGGATAGGACACATGAAAATGTCCTGCACGGGCAAAGGGTTAACATTATAAATTAAAATCTGCCCAGAGTTTAATACTCTAGCTTTGCAGCGACCTCTTCCAACTAATCAGTCGAACTCTCTGCCTTCGGGCGAAGAGGAACCCGGACGAGGCTCCGCCGAAGGGCAGAGTCTCGTTCGGGGAGGTTGACTTCCCCTGACCCGTTTATGCGGTTTCAAAGAGGGATTATTTTTGGCCGAGCCTACGGGCTCGGAGAACCCACGTTAAACCGGCCTTGTGCCACCTGCAACCCTCGTGGTGGAGTAGCTAAATATACTAGCTTTGCTGCAGTCTATTTGATAACACATTAACACTAAACATGAAACAGTGAAAATGTCATTTCACAATTTTATGCGAATTTCATGTCAAGTTAACCTTTTTTTTCTGTTGCATTTTAATTAATGAGATACGGAAATAAATTTATCGAATATATTCGTGCATAAGTCGAGTTTTAGACCAAACATTGAAATGATTTTCCTGATCTTTAAGTTACTGTTCTCGCTTAGGAATCTTTGGAGATAAAATATGTGAGTTTTGATAAGGTTTTTTAAATTCAACAGGTCAACACAGAACCCAGTATATTTCTCGAACATATTCGTGCATAAGTCGAGTTTAAAACGAAACATTGAAATGATTTTCCGTATCTTTTAGTCACTGTTCTCGCTTAGGAATCTTTGTACATAAATTATGTGAGTTTCGATAAGGTTTTTTAAATTCAACAGGTCAACATAGAACCCAGTATATTTCTCGAACATATTCGTGCATAAGTCGAGTTTAAGACCAAACATTTAACCTTTTGAGCCCTGACCACCGCTTTACCGGTGATAGAGAAAAATGACTTAATGCCCAGCCACCGGTTGAACGCTGTGTAAACACTTGCTTCGTGTTTTGTTGTATTATTTAGGTAGACTAGGACACAGAGAAAGTAATCTGGCGATAAAATGAAGGCATAAAATCATACTCTCCCTGCTAAGTATAATGCTTATATTTTTGTGTAACTATTTTTATATCTACCGTGAAACATTACATACCAATTATTTGCGAATTTTCACTCAGAGGTTCGGGCAGAAGGGTTCAAATTGTTCAGGAACGCAGGGGTGAAAGGGTTAATATTTTTATTGGAGATCTCTACATTAATCCCCTGGAATACAAGGGCTCTTAAATATTTAAGTTAACAAATATATTTTGCAGCCTTAAAAATTTGACCTTTTCAAAAAGTTTTAACCTTTTGAGCCCTGACCACCGTTTTACCGGTGGTAGAGAAAAATGACTTAATGCCCAACCACCGGTTGAACGGTGGATAAACGCTTGCCTCGTGTTTTGCTATTGGTTGTCTTATTTGGGTAAATTGGGACACAAAGAAAGAATTCTGGCGATAAATGAAGGCATGAAATCATACTCTCCCTGCTAAGTATAATGCTTATAATTTTTTGTAACTATTTTTATACCTACCGTGAAACATTACATAGCAATTATTTGCGAATTTTGACTCAGGAGCAGAAGGCAGAAACGGGTTAAAATTGTTCAGGAACACAGGGGTCAAAGGGTTAAACTCTGATATGTCGATTTCCGAAATCGGATCAAGAAGTCCGTAGCCTGGGAGATAACTGGGTCCTGATTTGTGTAATGTTCGATCTGACTGATTAATACGCACCAAAGAAATAGATTATGTTGAAAAATAAATATCTGTTCAGTTAAATAAAAATTCCTTTTTCACCATTCGGCTACGGACTTATTGATGTACCTAGATATGTCAGTTTCCTGTTCTTTGAAGCTAGAAACCACGTCATCAGGCTGCGTTTTTCACGGTGAATTTTAAAGGTTAAATAATGCACAACATAGAAAGTATTATATATGTGATATATACAACGTAAGGATTTTTTAAACTTAGACGAAGGTTGCAATAATAGAGTATTGAATAAAGATCTAAGTCTTTAGCAATGTCGGGAAATATATATATAACGTCATCCACAGACAGACTGTTTCGCAGCTCATCAGTGTGGTTAGACATCCGTTTGGCTCTAGCTAGGATCGAAACCCGACTGAATTGGTGTCAGTCGGCGATTCTAACCATTAAGCCGTCAGGATGAAGGCGGATTTTAGCGTATTTATTTTTAGAAACACGCCCAGTGACCGACAGTGACTCAATTCGCATTTGCGAAGAGTCTCGCTATATAGCTATAATAGTCACTGTTTACCAACACACATCTCCTCCCCAGAGTGCTCAACTGAAATTAATTTTTCAGGAGCCGATATATATATATATATATATATATATGTGTGTGTGTGTGTGTGTATATATATATAAACTTATATATGTTTTAAAGCAAATACCCAATGGCACGAAAATTTTATTTTCCTTACATTAGGATCGAATTTACAAGAGGAAGATCCCGAAATGCAATTTGAAGATCGGGAACAATAGAGTTTCTGTCTATATTTTTGAGATGAGGTATTATGTACACAATTTACATTATTCATTTTTGTCGCCATATTTATTACAACGTTTCGGCCGTTGTACGCTCCAGCATTCCTCAGGTGCATTAACTGAACCCTTTATTTCGCTCACTGGGGTAGTCTGTTCTAATGGATGTCAGTTATCAGTTATCCCCTGTTAATTCATCTTTCCAAGTTCTCCACCGCCTTAACCAGGTATTGAACTCACACTCTTTGGGTCCTGTTACTGGATCCAACTAACGCCTTTATCCACTGTGCCATGTGTCCTTGAGGACATCTGTGTATGCATTTTCTTTTATTATAAACCTAATGTATTTAGCAACCAGTGCTCATGTTGCAATTTTTGAACGATTTCCTCAAAGACGAAGAAGAGACTCTACTCGATAGAGATGTGGTTCTACAGAAGGATGCTAAGGATATCATTGGCCGAGCTTGTGGGCAACAATGAGGTCTTAGAGAGGATGCAAACAAGGAGGAGGCCTATACTTAAAGGCAGCTGAAGTTTATATGATATATAATGAGGAAGGGGGGCTTGGAGAATCTGATAACCTCGTGTCGAATACAGGGAAAGAGAGACAAGGAAAAGCAGTTCGTGATATACCTGACGAGCTTGAGCAGGTGGATGACAGAACGTGGTCTGAGGGAGGAAGCAGAGGGAAGGAGTTTATTGAGAGCTGCGAGGGATAGAGGGAGGTGGAGAGCCATGATCGCCTACGTCCTGAAAGGACATGGCACATAAAAAGAAAGAAAGTGACTAACACTGACCTCGAAATGTGTTTGGTGCCAGCCAACTTATACTAGTTCTAACTTTTAGAGACTCAGTTCAAGAATCATGTTCATTTTGACTAGCAATCTCCACATTTTGTTGTACATAACCTGACTGCAAGCATTACCTTCCCCCATTTTAATATCAGATTGACACCGTAATTCCTCCAGCAGTAAGCGAAAGAAAGGGACATTTTCTGAACGACGTGCCGGGTTCAACACACTAACAAAGATCTTGAGTCACATTGGTCATCGTCATGCAGCAAACAAATATCTGTCGATAGTAGGAAATCTGTTCGGCTGAAATATGTGCAGTATGAAAAGGGGTAACTCCCAATATGAACAATAATAACCCGACCAAAAAAAAAACAAAAAACAAAAAAAAACTTTTTTTTTCAATTAAATTCTATCGAAAATGTCTTGAATATACAATATAGAAACAGAGAATAATTTTTTCCTGAAAATTGCCACGTCCCAATATAAAGTAAGGTAATAACAAATTAATTTTATTTGCCAACACTCCCGCACACACAGACACACGATAGTAAGTTTGATGCAATATCATAATTAATTTGGTGCCCCGTACATGTGCATGCGGATGGTACCAGAATTTGTCTCCCCCCCCCTGGTAGTTCCTCTTTTGGGAACCCTCAGGCATCAGGGAGTGATTCTGATCCTCCTCCTTGCAATAAATCAAATGAGTCACCCTCAATGGCTTTTGAAACCATGTCTCTAGATACTGCATCCTATATATATATATATATATATATATATATATATATATATGAAGAAATATAGTCTTTAGGTGTGCTATATTTATGGGATAAAGTGATCAATATCAGAGATAGAGCGTGTGTAAATATAAAAGTGAACATAGAACTCAACGTTTAGATGCGACACTCTGTTTCATGCTGTACGCAATCGTCAGGTGGCCTGACGATTGCATATAGCATGAAACAGACTGTCGCCTCTAAGTGTTGACTTCTATGTTCACTATATATATATATACAGAGATAGATAGAGAGAGAGAAGAGTGAGAGAGAGATTATTTGGAATCAAGAGAGACAGATGTAGAGTCACGGCAAGAGCGTGGCTTCTGAAACCATTTTGCTTGCTCGGGAGTTGATATATATATATATATATATATATATATATATTGCTTGCTGGTGGGTTCATATATATATATATATATATATATATATATATATATATATATATATATATGAAGAGATAGATAGATAGATAGATAGATAGATAGATAGATAGATATTCTTTGCAAGCAAGAGAGAGTAACACAATCGTTGATGATCAAACTCGACATCAGCGGCTTCTGAAACCATTTTGCTTGTTACTACGTTCATAGATAGATAGATAGATAGATAGATAGATAGATATGAACAGACTAGATAGATAGATAGATAGATAGATAGATAGATAGATATGAACAGACTAGATAGATAGATAGATAGTTTGAGCCTAGTTTCACAGGGTCACTCAGTATGATAAATACTTGCACGCATAAATACTTACACGCATACATATATCTGTATATACTGAAAAAGTGAAATAGTTAAAAACACACGGACTCTTAATTTAAGTCAGTGCCTTTTATACATATGGAATTTCGGTGTTGTGGCTAACTTAGATTTTGCAGCCAGATTTGTAAATATTGAAGAAGAAACGTTTCACTTCGAAAATCAAATTTTCACAAAATGATGAGCTGCATATTAATGCAATTAGCTGTTATTTCTTAACTCATTGAATCATTTTTTTCCCTTGAATTATTTTTATATACATTTTGTGTCATATATTTAGCTCGACTGGCAAACTTAAGTAATGTGTCATTAAAAAAGAATTCGGCAAACTTGTACCTTTGTGCCTGCAAAAACCAACAGAGTGTCAAAAGGATAGTTTTTCCCTTGACACCACTATTATTTTAACTACCTTCACTCCTCGGCAATGTTTATTATTTTAAAGAGCCATGATTTGAATTGTAATAAGACTTAAACATATGATGAAAGTGAATTTACATATCTTCTGTGTTCTTGCGAAATGACAACAAAAATAATAAACACTATTTATAATACTATTAATGGTTGGACAGATATTGGCTAATTGTCGATCGATTCGAACTTTATAAAATGGTAAATAATAAGGATTTACTTGTAGTTGGTTTACATATTTTTATAATTTTGTAAATGTTTATAAATTTTTGAATAAAAAATTGTTTTCATATTTATTTCTTTATAAATTGGTAAATGATAAATATTGCATTTCGTGTCGTTCTAATTGTATTCGTTTTTGTAAATATGGAATTATTCTTATAAATAAACATTTTAATAAATAAATAGTATCTAATATTTTTGTTGTAAATACTCAAGAATAAAAAATTGTATAAATTCTCTTTCATCCTATCTTTAGGTTTTATTACAATTTTAATCATTGCCTTTTAAAACAGTAAAAATTGCTGAGGAGTAAAGGTAGTTAAAATAATAGCGGTCTCAAGGAAAAACGACCTTTTGGCATTCCGTTTCTTTTTCCAGGTACGAAGATCCATGTTTGCCAAGAATTTTATTAAAGCGTGTCGTGAATGCAAAAAGCAAACAAAAGTTCTGTTCTGAAAATATGGTTTACCAAAATATGCCAGCACAGTTTTTAAAAATTTACTAGTTTGATTAGAAAAAAGTTAAGTGAAAAAGTGAATCATTTTCAGTATATTAATGTACAGCAGAAAATATCAACAAAATTTTAAAAGTCAATTATATTAAACTTCATAGAACGAAAATAAAACTAAACCAATAAACATTGCCCAAACAATCTCCTCGCTTCACAACAAAGGGTAGAAAAAAATTCAGCTCAAGTCTTCAATAGTGGTACTTACCAGTCGGATTCTCAAATGAAAATTGTCTAATTGGATTGTTCAAGCGTTCACCTCTTCAGCGTCGGACTTATAATCGGAAGGCGGTTAAAATTCGCCCGCTTTTATAGAACTCATTACTGTATTAACTATAAAGAATCTGTACAACTGAATGCAATATCCGATCACACCTCTGCAGGAACAAACCCCCTCTTCTCATTAAATATATCATACAAGGCAAAGAAAGGAAACAGCTGGGGAACCAGAAGCAAACGTCAACGAGAGATAATAATAATTAAAAAAAAAATAACAATAAAAAACATGCTGACAAACTTTGTAAACAAATCTCTCACTTTTCATCACGTCTGACGGCCATTGTGAGCCATCTCTTTGAGAAACCTTACTGGACCTCTTTGCATCAGAATAGGTCACCGAAGTTAGAGCTGTTTTTAAGCCAGTCACACAAGCAAACCAAAGATTGATGACTTTATTTATTTAAGCGACGAATTAGCTTGACTTTTAATGAAAAGAAAAAAAAATAAAATCAATTCTGCGTAGAAGAATAAAATTAATCTGATTAGAGTAGCAAAAACAATATACAAACATGATATATAGAACGTACGCATCGCAATTATTGTATTTGAACGTAGATGCACGGATAGTAATATTGCCGTGCTGAGTTCAAATTTCGCCCGAAGTTGTTTGCTTTTTGCATTAACACTTTTGAGGTTAATAACAGGGGAGACTGAGGTTTATAGTTTTAGCTGACAAAAAATCTAGAAGAAGGACAATTCTGAAATGCAAACTGGTTGGGCTTGGGTTTAGAAACACCAAACTGGAAAAATCTATTTGCTCTGTAAAACACAGAAACAAAAGTGAAATTCATCTCTGACCCTATTCTTCAAAGGGAATGTAAAGCTTTAATATACATAAAATCCCATGGTCTGATCAAATAGTATCGGGACTGGTACTGTAAAAAGAAAACTACAACAAATAACAATTCGGCATTTAATCTCCTTCGAAATAGTCCCCTTCCGAATCCACATACTTTATCCAGCGTAGTTTATCTCAAGTAGTACATAAAATTCCAAGGTCTGATCAAATACTATCGGGACTGGTGCTGTAAAAGGAAAACTACAACAAATATCAATTCGGCATTTAATCTCCTACGAAATAGTCCCCTTCTGAATCCACATACTTTACCCGGCTTAGTTTATCTCAAGTAGTACATAAAATTCCAAGGTCTGGTTAAACAGCATTGGGATTGTTCTAAAAAGAAAACTACAACAAATAACAATTCGGCATTTAATCTCCTTCGAAATACTCCCCTTCTGAATCCATATACTTTATCCAGTGTAGTCTATCTCAAGTAGTACATAAAATCCCAATGTCTGGTTAAAAAGCATTGGGATTGTTATAAAAAGAAAACTACAACAAATAACAATTCGGCATTTAATCTCCTTCGAAATAGTCCCCTTCTGAATCCACATACTTTATCCAGCTTAGTTGATCTCAAGTAGTACATAAAATCCCAAGGTCTGATCATATACTATCGGGACTGGTGCTGTAAAAGGAAAACTACAACAAATATCAATTTGGCATTTAATCTCCTACAAAATAGTCCCCTTTTGAATCCATATACTTTATCCAGTTTAGTTGATCTCAAATAGTACATAAAATCCCAAGGTCTGCTCAAACAATATTGGGATTGTTGTTCTAAAAAAAAAACTACAACAAATAACAATTCAGCATTTAATCTCGTTTGAAATAGTCCCCTTCTGGATCCAGCTTAGTTTATCTCAAATAGTACAAAAAATCCCAAGGTCTGGTTAAACACTATTGGAATTGTTGTTATAAAAAGAAAACAACAGCACATAACAATTCGGCATTTAATCTCCTTCGAACACGCGTTATCTAGAGTTTCCATTCCTGGAAGCCTTTCTGGAACTCCTTTTCTAGAATAGCGAGCAGCTACCTCATCGCATTCTCTTCGATTTCATCGACATCTTGAAATATTGATTCTTACAAGTGTTATTAAATTTTTGAAGAGAAAAAGTCGAAAAGGACGAAATCTGGGGAATATAGTGGTTATCAGACTAGCAGAATGTTGTACATGGCAAAATTTTCTCCCCAAGCCATGGTCAATGGTGGTCACTCTATGGTGTGGTGAGACGACCACATTCTACACACGTCCCTTCAAAGCAGTGCTATAAAAATAAGCGAAGTTAGCAAGAACGTTATAACTTAGTGTGTATGCGCGATAGAGTTCAAGATCAACCTGTGCTAAACGGCACTCTGCGTACCATGGCAACAATCCCGACACCTTTTGATAAGACTTCATATGGGTAGTATATGTAAGCATTTTATAAACTTAGATGAGTCTGGTAAAAGACCCCAATAATGGCGCATTAATTAAAAACCGACGTCTTTCGCAATGGCAGACAAAACTAACCTACTGATATTCGTTTTACAGCAAATACCCAATGGTAGCAAAAAATGATTTTGCTTATATTAGAATCGAATTTACAAGAAAAGTGAATAAACTGACCCATTGCTGGTGCAAGGGTATCATACTCCGTCCAATATATGATACGCGGCCCCTACTCTAATACATCACAATTTTTATAAGCTAGTATTCATATAAAGTAAAAATGTTATTGTAACGTAATAATATACAATAATGAATCCTGTGCAATAAAGGTGAACAATTGTTATACCGGAACGTATCTATTCTATTGTAAATAGACTCTCCCACAGATAATAAGTAGTAGTATCAGCAGTCGCCAGTGAAGCTCAGTGAGTTGTGTGAGTCAGTCGATGTCGGACATTAAAGTATAAGCCCCACAACTAGATTGCTGCGTCATTAACTATTATTTCAAGTTCCTAACGTTTTGTACGTCGAACCTAATTTAGGACCGACTTAGTGAAATACAAGCTTCCACTGTGAAAATTACTCTAAACAACAATTCAACTAGAAAAATTCAAAATAAATTCAAATTAGAGACCTGTCATAATAGATTGTTCCATCTTAAATCAACAATGTTTAGCGGTAATTTTTATCATCAAATTGAGATTTTTCTTGTTAAAAGTTGAATAATTTTAATACGTTCAACAGTATGGATAAAAAATAGTGTATTTTATATCGTGTTTTTCGAGACTCAGCACGAGCAAAACAAATTCACGGATTTGAACGAAAAAAAAAAGACCCAAGAATGACTTCAAAATCCTTAAAATTTTTCTTCCTTTAATTGTCACTTGTGCTTGGTTTAATTTGTAACGTCTATAAATATAGACAGAATAAAAAGAAAATGTTGATATGATAGTGAGGCTCACAAAGCATTGCCCGTGATCCCCCAATCAGGTTAGTACGACTCGACATACACAGTTTTTGGGGAAAGCTAACTTATGCTTTTTCATGGATAATTTTGGGAGGCATAGTCCAAAAATCAAGTTCAGTTTTACTGGTGAGCTCTCCGTTTTGATGCACAGAACTTCGGTGTTTTTTTCTTTTTCCTAAAAAAAGATTTAAACCAAAATTTCCCATAATGTTCAAATTAATTCTGAAGGCTGTCTATAAAAGAAAACGAATGTTATTGACTTCCTGATTGCACGAACACATGAAATCTATATTATAATAATGCATGACGATAATAACAATGTAATTTTATTGCCCTAAACTATGAATGAAAACATAATGTCCTTAGATATAACGCATGACGATAATGACAGTATAATTTTATTCTTCTAAGCTATGAATGAAAACATTATAAAATTCTTGGATATAATCACTTTACATAGTCTGCATGAAATATTTATGATGGAAACTTGAGTTTGTCAGTGATATTATTTAATTTTGGTGTTAGTGCTGTGCAAGGGGGAAAGACTCCACTCGGATATTAAAGTTATGGAAGAATTATATGAATGATGTAAGATGTTACAAAAGAATAATAGTTGATTTACGGCTGGAACTTAAAACAGGACAGATCTACTTAACAATGATGAAAATTAAATAAGCGAAAAATGTTTCCTTAACTTCCATTTCTTCTCAATATTTAATCACTTCTTGTGTTATACAGGATCCGGTAAATGAAGCTCTCACATATACTTAAGGCATTAGTAAGGCATTAGTGACAACGGCGTCTTCATCGAGCCAATGTCTTACCATTATCTGGGAACCATTCCTACCCGCGACCTTGGATTTCACGTATTTGCGATCACAGACAAACTGATTTATTTTTTTAAATATTTGAATCTATTTATGTTAGTTTGTGTTTTATTATGTTTGATGGTGGGGGAGAAAAATTTATCCTCTGTGTCCGTTTTGGGATGACCGCCATATTTACATACAGAAACCTTTAAGCAATGTGATGATGTGGGACCCAGACGTGTAGAAATATATTTGCACGTAAACATGCATGTATGTGTGTGTGTGAAGAAAGTCTTATTCCATTTGATGACACAGACGACCCTTCTGAAAAGAGCCAAGAATACCCTAGCCCACCCCCTTGTTGAATAAACTTCGCTACACACAGCCTCAACACTGAAATAGGATTACAACTGGGTATGTATGTGTGCTCGAACAAATGGATATGTGTCTGCGTCTGGTCTCACATTGTTTATATATGTGTGTGTGCTTGTGAGAACTATAATGAGTGCGTATGTATATCTGCGTGCGGGTAAGTATCATCCCAAAATGGAGACAGAGAAGAATTTTTCTCCACCGACCATCGTCAAACATAACCAAATACAAACTAACATAAATAAATTCAAATTATCTGTTTGTCTGATGATCGCAAATGCATGAAACCGAGTATTATAAACTCACATCGATAGCACTTAATATGTTAGCTCTATCACTGATATTATTGAGCGCTTTCAATATATATATATATATATATATATATATATATATATATATATATATATATATATATATATATTCATACGTTACATTATAGACAAGTATTGTCTATTTATTTTATGTAAATTCTGTAAAGACGCTGCTTAAATACACACAAAAGAACAGTAAGATATATAATATGGTGTTCTTATAGGTATTTTTATTTTTACAAAATAGTGCTCGATGTAAATTTACAGACCATTAATATTATAAATTAATTGATTTAAAATATGTTTTTTTCCGCTACACAGTTCTAACCATGTTTCAAAAATGGAAGCTAAAAGCCACGAATTTAATTTTGCAATTAAATTAAAGACATTAGTTCCATTTCATCCTCAAGCGAATTTTGGAGAAACTTTTAAAATTACTGGGTTTTAAAGACACAGTTTAAAAGTTACTCCAAAATTTTAAGAGTTAGTGCCTTTTAATAATAGATAGATAGATAGATAGATAGATAGAGAGAGAGAGAGAGAGAGACAGTGATAGATAGATAGATAGATAGATAGATAGATAGATAGATAGAGAGAGACAGTGATAGATAGATAGATAGATAGATAGAGAGAGAGAGAGAGAGACAGTGATAGATAGATAGATAGATAGAGAGAGACAGTGATAGATAGATAGATAGAGAGAGAGAGATAGACAGTGATAGATAGATAGATAGATAGATAGATAGATATTATAATTATTTACTATTTTAAAAATATGGTTCCATCGCTACACAGTAGTTGCCATGTTTCGAAATAGAAAGTAAAATTTTAAATTTAATTATAAAATTAAATTTAAAATTCATAGTTCCATTCCATTAAAGCGATATTCGTTTATGGATCGATCACTTTTTTAAAAAATAAAATGAATTATTACGAACGCCGGATTGTAAATCTTTCTGTCCCTTTTTATTATTTTAATTATATATATATATATATATATATATATATATATATATATATATATATATATATATATATATATATTTAATTAATTCATCGAGTCTGATAGAAACCTCAACAGAATGCAGAAAGCACTGGACGGCCGTTTCGTCCTATATTTGGGACTCATCGGCAGTGCGCATCCACTACCGAGAATTGAAACCCTGACAGTTAGGTTATATATATATATATATATATATATATATATAACCCGACAAATCAGGTCCTACCCACATTTCTCACCCACTTGCGAAGGCTTTGAGGTCTCACACTTTACACATACCAATACTAATATATACACTTACACACATCATACACACTCTCGAAGAAATAAATTATAACACACACTGAGCACATACACATCTCCTTTCCAGGAACCAATAAAACTGTCAAAATGACCAAGGGAATTCAGAGTAGCATGAATCTATCTTAAATAACAACTTAAAAGCGATGTTTCCTTGACAAACACAAGGACTAACCAAAATTTACGATAAGAAAACAAATGAAACTACAGATAAAGTTCGTTTTCTTCATAAAGTCATTCACCTAAATGTAGCCGTCTGTTCTACTCCAATAGCTTCATGTCACGCACCTCTCGCCTGTGGAACTTCCTTCCCTATTCCAGTTTCCCTGAGAACTATAATCTTCAGCTATTCAAATGTAATGTCAATCGACATCTCCAGTTGCCTTTATCTATCCTTCTCCTCGTCCTTTCTTCTATCACTCCTATCTGATCTTGCTCCAAATTTTCTGTAACCCCTTGCCTCCTAGTGACTTCCCGCCTTGCTTGGGGTGAAACGCAAAAAAAAAAAAAAAAAAAAAAACTTCTGTAGTTCACTGCTACTAACAAGCAGATTTTTTCTTCCTGATGATGGCCATGCTAGCCGAAACTAATTGAAATAATAAAACAAAAAAATATTAAAATACCACCCAGTGTGTCTGAAAATTTAAAGTTTTTAATTTATTGTTCGTAACATACACATACACACATACCCCCCATATATATATATATATATATATATATATATATATATATATATATATATATATATATATTATATTTTACATGTTTAGCTTTATGAATATTGTAGTTTACAATTTTGTTATACCTGTGTTATTGCCTAACGACAAATCTGATGATACCACCCATGGCTTCACTGACGAATACTTTATAAGGAGAATGCATTCCCACTCTTTATTTTTAAAAAATGATTAAGGACAAACTATCTAATGTTACTTTGTAGCTTTTCTAAGTCCTGAAATTGCAATGCTACTTGCAATCTCTTTGCACAATAGACTATATTCCTCCTTATGTGTTGCTCAAATGAGCCGTCTATTGATCTGGGCACAACCCTAGCTTTTACTTTGATAGTTTATCGATTAATTCGATTTTCTCATCCTGAAACGCCTGTGTATATAGTGGAATCGATGTGTACGTGTTGAATGTTTGTTGCACAGGTAGAAAAAAGATCTATAGGATTGAATTAATGGCCATTTTGATGTCTGTTGAATTGGTCGGAAGACCAGAGTAAATGATTATTGTTCAGATTCTTTTTTTTTTCTCTCTATGGAATTATCCCCGCTAGCTTATTTTCCGCCAATACATTCTTTCCACCAGGCTCAACAACCGGTTTTCGTCACCATTTTGAACGCTGCATAAAGTCCACTCGTAATAGTAACCATCTTTGTGCTGTATTACGCTTTTGTGATTTAATCTTTCATCAGGAACTAAAACTTTGAACTCAGGTTAAACCGGGCTCAAATTTCACGAATGACTTATTCTGAAAAAAATAAATAACAAAAAGAAAAAAAAAAGCATTATCTGTCAGCCTATTTTAATTTCCTCGATCATATTAATCAATATAGAACACAAGACCGTCATGTCCCTGGCCACATTGGATAGATATTCATAGACAACACAAACATATTCTACGACATAAACTTTCAAAAAGATTAAACTTGAAGCCATAACCTTAACAAAACAAACTCACTTTAAATAAAATAGCTTGCAGCTGAAGAACTGTTGTACTAAACGCATTGAATAATCAATAAACATACAGGTTTTTATACTAATTTTCATTTAATGATAGGCTCGAGAACCACTCCAAGTAGATTGGTTGACTGATTTTATTTTTATGGCTTATCAACTATTTGCAAGTTATTTAAAAAGAGAACATATTTTTAAATTGTAAGAAATTTTAAGAGATGTATAAATAAATACTTTAAATATTTTAAATAAATTCTTTAAATATTTTTAAATTGTAAAAATGTTAAGAGACATATACATAAATAATTTAAATATTTTAAATAAATACTTTAAATCATTTTAAATTGTAAGAAATTTTAAGATAACGATTTAATGATACAAATTCTAATTAAATTATACTATAGCTGGGGGGGGGGAAGAGATGTATTCATACTGTTCCCAAAGGTGTTTGCTCGTAAATGAATAAAAACGAACCCGATTGGAATTGGAACTCGGCTCTTCGATTTCCAGTTCCGTTATCCATTACACCACCCGCACATCCAAGCTTACAGCACCTGGTATTCCCAAGCGGTCATCCATCTAGATATTAATGTTGCTTAATTTCTGTTATCGTACAGAAACCGGTGTTCCAATCTAACCCATTGTGCTAAAGAGGCGTTGACCCTACAAGAAGATTCTTCCGCTCTTTGAGATCTCTTGATCTGTATCCTAGTGGGTTTGAAGCCAACCTCCTCACTAAAAAAAAATAAAAATAAAATGGGTGTAGGAATCAGTTTAGGCGCCGATAAACTGACCAGGTTATATTAGTTTATATGGTAACAGCAGCACTCGTAGATTGAAATGAAAGAAATAGTGATTTTCCAAGCTTAGATGTGGCACAAGGCCGAAAGTAAGGGGCGCCCAGTGAGGATCGAGTTGTATTTGTTCTAGCGAAACAAACTTGCTAACCACTACACCGCCTCGAGGAGCACTGAAATGCCATAAATATGAACTGAAAATACGAATGGCTTAAATTTATATTTCAACGCCATAAAGTACCGTATGTAAAGGGATATAAGACACACGGGTGTATAAGACGCAACCCAGTTTCAGTAATGCAAATCAAGTAAAAATTAGTAATTGGTAAAATTAGTAAAATTATTAGTAAATAGTACAGCTTAGGCTATATTTATGAGGTATTATTTTGGTTAAACAAGCCATGATTATAATTAAACGAAAAAAAATAGGAAAAACATAAGCCTATAAAAATGTTATATTCAAAGGTACAAAAACAAAATAAAAATCAAGCAATTATTACAATTGAGCAAAACAGTACAGTTACCATTAAAATTTTATTCATCTTCAAATCCATAAAATTCGTCGTCTTCGTTATCAAAACTCTGATACTCATTTTCAATAATGCTATAAACGTCGTTAAATAATGCCTCATTGAGAGCATTGCTAATGCCATACTTTTTTAAAAGATTTCACAATAATTTCTGGTCTAATATTATCCCAAGCTTGTTTCACTCATTCGCAGATTTGTGCAATGCTGGGTCTTTTTATTCTTCCTGTAAGTGTAAAGTCGTGATCAGGTATTGTCATCCACGTGTTTCATTTCATGTTTAAGTCTAAGCTAATAGGTGTTGCCAGGTAGCTAATTTCGGCCGACTATCGCGAATTTGAAACCTACATAGGGCATATAAGACACAGGGGAAATTTAAAAAGATATTTTTAGTAAAAAAAAAAAAAAGAAAAAAGTGCACCTTATATGCCGTCAAATATGATAATTCTTTCTTCTTTTTCTTTTCTTTTTTTTTTTTGAAAATGACCAGCTACCCCAGTGATGACTAAAAGTCTTTGAAAATTTATGTACGGACAATTTCTACACGTATAGAAAAAAAAATATTGTTCGTTTTCTTACAAGAAAACAAGAAGAAAAATTGATAAAAAAGAAAATCTTGCCTTCACCAGGTATTGAACACTTTGGGTCCTGTCACTAACTTACGTCTTTATCCACTGCGCCAAGTGCCCTTGCTTGAGGCGGTGGAGAACTTGGAGAGGGGAATTAACAGGAGATAAGTGATAACTGAGATCAATTAGACATGGCACGTGGAACTAGAACAGTCTACCCCAGCGCGTGAAATAAAGGGCCAGTTCGACATTCCAACCACCTGAAGAAGGCCGGAGCGTACAACGGCCAAAATGTTATGATAAATATGGTAACAAAGATGAGGACAATAGTCCGAATAATGTAAATAGTGTACATAATACCTCATCTCAGAAATATAGGCAGATACTGAAGGATCGGATAAATATGGTGACAAAGATGAGGACAATAGTCCGAATAATGTAAATAGTGTACATAATACCTGATCTCAGAAATATAGACAGATACTAAAGGATCGGATAAATATGTCGACAAAGATGAGGACAATAGTCCGAATAATGTAAATAGTGTACATAATACCTGATCTCAGAAATATAGACAGATACTGAAGGATCGGATAAATATGTCGACAAAGATGAGGACAATAGTCGGAATAATGTAAATAGTGTACATAATACCTCATCTCAGAAATATAGACAGATACTGAAGGATCGGATAAATATGGCGACAAAGATGACGACAATAGTCCGAGTAATGTAAATAGTGTACATAATACCCGATCTCAGAAATATAGACAGATACTGAAGGATCGGATAAATATGATGACAAAGATGAGGACAATAGTCCGAATAATGTAAATAGTGTACATAATACCTGATCTCAGAAATATAGACAGATACTGAAGGATCGGATAAATATGGCGACAAAGATGAGGACAATAGTCGGAATAATGTAAATAGTGTACATAATACCCGATCTCAGAAATATAGACAGATACTGAAGGATCGGATAAATATGATGACAAAGATGAGGACAATAGTCCGAATAATGTAAATAGTGTACATAATACCTGATCTCAGAAATATAGACAGATACTGAAGGATCGGATAAATATGGCGACAAAGATGAGGACAATAGTCTGAATAATGTAAATAGTGTACATAATACCCGATCTCAGAAATATAGACAGATACTGAAGGATCGGATAAATATGTCGACAAAGATGAGGACAATAGTCGGAATAATGTAAATAGTGTACATAATACCCGATCTCAGAAATATAGACAGATACTGAAGGATCGGATAAATATGGCGACAAAGATGAGGAGAATAGTCCGAATAATGTAAATAGTGTACATAATACCTGATCTCAGAAATATAGACAGATACTGAAGGAACGGATAAATATGGCGACAAAGATGAGGACAATAGTCCGAATAATGTAAATAGTGTACATAATACCCGATCTCAGAAATATAGACAGATACTGAAGGATCGGATAAATATATCGACAAAGATGAGGACAATAGTCGGAATAATGGAAAATAGTGTACATAATACCCGATCTCAGAAATATAGACAGATACTGAAGGATCGGATAAATATGTCGACAAAGATGAGGACAATAGTCGAATAATGTAAATAAAATATAGATCTCAGAAATATAGACAGATACTGAAGGATCGGATAAAATCGACAAAGATGAGGACAATAGTCCGAATAATGTAAATATTGTACATAATACCCGATCTCAGAAATATAGACAGATACTGAAGGATCGGATAAATATGTCGACAAAGATGAGGACAATAGTCCGAATAATGTAAATAGTGTACATAATACCCGATCTCAGAAATATAGACAGATACTGAAGGATCGGATAAATATGTCGACAAAGATGAGGACAATAGTCGGAATAATGTAAATAGTGTACATAATACCTGATCTCAGAAATATAGACAGATACTGAAGGATCGGATAAATATGTCGACAAAGATGAGGACAATAGTCCGAATAATGTAAATAGTGTACATAATACCCGATCTCAGAAATATAGACAGATACTGAAGGATCGGATAAATATGTCGACAAAGATGAGGACAATAGTCCGAATAATGTAAATAGTGTACATAATACCCGATCTCAGAAATATAGACAGATACTGAAGGATCGGATAAATATGTCGACAAAGATGAGGACAATAGTCCGAATAATGTAAATAGTGTACATAATACCCGATCTCAGAAATATAGACAGATACTGAAGGATCGGATAAATATGTCGACAAAGATGAGGGACAATAGTCCGAATAATGTAAATAGTGTACATAATACCCGATCTCAGAAATATAGACAGATACTGAAGGATCGGATAAATATGTCGACAAAGATGAGGACAGTCCGAATAATAAATAGTGTACATAATACCCGATCTCAGAAATATAGACAGAACTGAAGGATCGGATAAATATCGACAAAGATGAGGACAATAGTCGAATAATGTAAATAGTGTACATAATACCCGATCTCAGAAATATAGACAGATACTGAAGGATCGGATAAATATGTCGACAAAGATGAGGACAATAGTCCGAATAATGTAAATAGTGTACATAATACCCGATCTCAGAAATATAGACAGATACTGAAGGATCGGATAAATATGTCGACAAAGATGAGGACAATAGTCCGAATAATGTAAATAGTGTACATAATACCCGATCTCAGAAATATAGACAGATACTGAAGGATCGGATAAATATGTCGACAAAGATGAGGACAATAGTCCGAATAATGTAAATAGTGTACATAATACCCGATCTCAGAAATATAGACAGATACTGAAGGATCGGATAAAATATGTCGACAAAGATGAGGACAATAGTCTCGAATAATGTAAATAGTGTACATAATACCTGATCTCAGAAATATAGACAGATACTGAAGGATCGGATAAATATGGCGACAAAGATGAGGACAATAGTCCGAATAATGTAAATAGTGTACATAATACCCGATCTCAGAAATATAGACAGAACTGAAGGTCGGATAAATAATGACAAAGATGAGGACAATAGTCGAATAATGTAAATAGTGTACATAATACCTGATCTCAGAAATATAGACAGATACTGAAGAATCGGATAAATATGGCGACAAAGATGAGGACAATAGTCCGAATAATGTAAATAGTGTACATAATACCTGATCTCAGAAATATAGACAGATACTGAAGGATCGGATAAATATGATGACAAAGATGAGGACAATAGTCCGAATAATGTAAATAGTGTACATAATACCTGATCTCAGAAATATAGACAGATACTGAAGGATCGGATAAATATAGCGACAAAGATGACGACAATAGTCCGAGTAATGTAAATAGTGTACATAATACCCGATCTCAGAAATATAGACAGATACTGAAGGATCGGATAAATATGATGACAAAGATGAGGACAATAGTCCGAATAATGTAAATAGTGTACATAATACCTGATCTCGAAATATAACTGAAGGATCGGATAAAATAGCGACAAAGATGACGACAATAGTCCGAGTAATGTAAATAGTGTACATCGATCTCAGAAATATAGACAGATACTGAAGGATCGGATAAATATGGCGACAAAGATGAGGACAATAGTCTGAATAATGTAAATAGTGTACATAATACCCGATCTCAGAAATATAGACAGATACTGAAGGATCGGATAAATATGGCGACAAAGATGAGGACAATAGTCTGAATAATGTAAATAGTGTACATAATACCCGATCTCAGAAATATAGACAGATACTGAAGGATCGGATAAATATGATGACAAAGATGACGACAATAGTCTGAATAATGTAAAAATAGTGTACATAATACCCGATCTCAGAAATATAGACAGATACTGAAGGATCGGATAAATATAGCGACAAAGATGAGGACAATAGTCCGAATAATGTAAATAGTGTACATAATACCCGATCTCAGAAATATAGACAGATACTGAAGGATCGGATAAATATGATGACAAAGATGAGGACAATAGTCCGAATAATGTAAATAGTGTACATAATACCTGATCTCAGAAATATAGACAGATACTGAAGGATCGGATAAATATGGCGACAAAGATGAGGACAATAGTCCGAATAATGTAAATAGTGTACATAATACCCGATCTCAGAAATATAGACAGATACTGAAGGATCGGATAAATATGGCGACAAAGATGAGGACAATAGTCTGAATAATGTAAATAGTGTACATAATACCTGATCTCAGAAATATAGACAGATACTGAAGGATCGGATAAATATGGCGACAAAGATGAGGACAATAGTCTGAATAATGTAAATAGTGTACATAATACCCGATCTCAGAAATATAGACAGATACTGAAGGATCGGATAAATATGGCGACAAAGATGACGACAATAGTCTGAATAATGTAAATAGTGTACATAAACCCGATCTCAGAAATATAGACAGATACTGAAGGATCGGATAAATATGGCGACAAAAGATGAGGACAATAGTCCGAATAATGTAAATAGTGTACATAATACCCGATCTCAGAAATATAGACAGATACTGAAGGATCGGATAAATATGATGACAAAGATGAGGACAATAGTCCGAGTAATGTAAATAGTGTACATAATACCTGATCTCAGAAATATAGACAGATACTGAAGGATCGGATAAATATGGCGACAAAGATGAGGACAATAGTCCGAATAATGTAAATAGTGTACATAATACCCGATCTCAGAAATATAGACAGATACTGAAGGATCGGATAAATATGATGACAAAGATGAGGACAATAGTCCGAATAATGTAAATAGTGTACATAATACCTGATCTCAGAAATATAGACAGATACTGAAGGATCGGATAAATATAGCGACAAAGATGACGACAATAGTCCGAGTAATGTAAATAGTGTACATAATACCCGATCTCAGAAATATAGACAGATACTGAAGGATCGGATAAATATGGCGACAAAGATGAGGACAATAGTCTGAATAATGTAAATAGTGTACATAATACCCGATCTCAGAAATATAGACAGATACTGAAGGATCGGATAAATATGGCGACAAAGATGAGGACAATAGTCTGAATAATGTAAATAGTGTACATAATACCTGATCTCAGAAATATAGACAGATACTGAAGGATCGGATAAATATAGCGACAAAGATGAGGACAATAGTCCGAATAATGTAAATAGTGTACATAATACCCGATCTCAGAAATATAGACAGATACTGAAGGATCGGATAAATATGGCGACAAAGATGAGGACAATAGTCTGAATAATGTAAATAGTGTACATAATACCCGATCTCAGAAATATAGACAGATACTGAAGGATCGGATAAATATGGCGACAAAGATGACGACAATAGTCTGAATAATGTAAATAGTGTACATAATACCCGATCTCAGAAATATAGACAGATACTGAAGGATCGGATAAATATAGCGACAAAGATGAGGACAATAGTCCGAATAATGTAAATAGTGTACATAATACCCGATCTCAGAAATATAGACAGATACTGAAGGATCGGATAAATATGATGACAAAGATGAGGACAATAGTCCGAATAATGTAAATAGTGTACATAATACCTGATCTCAGAAATATAGACAGATACTGAAGGATCGGATAAATATAGCGACAAAGATGACGACAATAGTCCGAATAATGTAAATAGTGTACATAATACCCTGATCTCAGAAATATAGACAGATACTGAAGGATCGGATAAATATGGCGACAAAGATGAGGACAATAGTCTGAATAATGTAAATAGTGTACATAATACCCGATCTCAGAAATATAGACAGATACTGAAGGATCGGATAAATATGGCGACAAAGATGAGGACAATAGTCTGAATAATGTAAATAGTGTACATAATACCCGATCTCAGAAATATAGACAGATACTGAAGGATCGGATAAATATGGCGACAAAGATGAGGACAATAGTCTGAATAATGTAAATAGTGTACATAATACCCGATCTCAGAAATATAGACAGATACTGAAGGATCGGATAAATATGGCGACAAAGATGAGGACAATAGTCCGAATAATGTAAATAGTGTACATAATACCCGATCTCAGAAATATAGACAGATACTGAAGGATCGGATAAATATGGCGACAAAGATGACGACAATAGTCCGAGTAATGTAAATAGTGTACATAATACCCGATCTCAGAAATATAGACATATATAATTAAGCCGTTAAATGAAGGATGGAATTTTTAGCGTGTGTTTACTTTATGAATAGGCTTTTTATTATTTGCTGTATCACTATATGCGTAATCAATGAAGTGAACGAGACTTCTGATGTAAATCTTATTCATATGTTATAATCGATGTAATAATTTGAAGTTTTCTTGAATTTTAAAGCAATAACTGCGATAGTCGGAAATATACGTAGAGACAAATTTTACACGCAGAGAAAACCCAAGTTCCGATATTGTGTACAAAACAAGATACAAATTGATTAAAAAAAAAAAATCAAACACACCTTCTTACCAGAATTTCTAGGATGATGAGTTATTATGTTTTATATTCGGACAAACGCCGAGCAAGTCTTACTACTTAGTAGTAAGTACAGTGTAACCCGGATATAAGAGAGTTGTCGGGACCGGAGAAGTCTCTTATATCCGGGTTTGTCTTATATCCGGGTTTGGTCTATTTTATATACATTAACACAGGCTCTAATTTGGGACCAAAGAAAATCTCTCTTATATCCGGGTTTCTCTTATATCCGGGTCTCTTATATCCGGGTTACACTGTACCCTTTTTATGGGGTGTTCTATATTTTCGGTGTAATCGTTAGCAATCATGTCTTGCTAGATCAATTACAATTGACTAGTGAGTTCGATACTGACTAGGTGCTTCATACTTTCGGTTTTGTTCTAGATTTAAGCTAGGCTCAGAAAATCATTTTGGGCGCTTCAACAAGTTGTAATAGCAATCTTTTCAATCTAGATCAATTACGACTGAGTAGAGAATTCGTTCCTCGCGGAGTGTTCCATACTTTCGACATTGTACCACATTAAAGCTATGCTTAAAAGTTATTTTGGGCGCTTCGACAAGTTGTAATAGCGAGATTGTCTCGCAAGATCAATTACGACTGAGTAGTGAGTTCGATCCTCACTGTGTGTTCCTTAATCTTAGCCTCGTGTCACAACTAAGCTCAGTAAATCACTATATTCGGGTAACGTCCTCATCTTTGTAGCTATCCCAAATTTTCGGCCATCTTCAGATGTCTCCCGATTTGTGTAACCTTAAGAGAAATTCGATTATATAATTTCTGCCTTATGTAATCCCCAGTCAGAGCCCAGACATTATAGTATCTCTTCTATCTTTTACAATTGTTGCTATTCTTCAGTTGACATTCGAACAAACAATTGCTGAATCATTCTTTGTAAAAATCTCCGAGCTGCTTCTGTTATGGATATTCTAGAAAGAAGCAAAGCTTTGAATTATTCTTTTTAAGAACGTTCTCAATTACGAGTGGTGGAGCGGGGTGTCGACTTAGAGTGGCATCGAGTAGAGTATTGATCATGACAAGAAGAGGAAAAAACCACTCATTCATAATTTTTACGAAAGTTCTGCCTCCTCCCCACGGGCGGTCGTAAACATTTATTTATTGACTTACGTATTTTCTTAACAACTGAATTCAAATTTTTACATTCTATCATGGAATTGATCGATTCTAGAGTAGCGGGTTCTATGAAATGCAATAGATGTGCATATATATATATATATATATATATGAAGAAAGAGAAAGGAAAAAAGCCTCAGAGGGTGCCAGAGTAGTGCACCCTCTTTGCTCACACGCTTGCCCAATCTGTGGTTTTCTTTGCAAGTCATTAGCAGGTCTGAAATGTCACTCTAGATTCAAACATAAGGGTCATTAAAAAAGTTGTCGGAACCTCATACGTCGAAATCGACAGGAGAGTCCATCATATATATATATATATATATATATATATATATATATATATATATATATATATATATATATGGTGGGGGTCTCTATGTGTGCGTATGTGATAACGGCATGTAAATTTTGTATATCCCAAAAAGTTTTGGGAGGAAAGATGTATGACAAAGTCCTAAAGGACGAAACGTGTCACACGAAAACTTTTACCACTTTGTCATATATATATATATATATATATATATATATATATATATATATATATATATATATATATATATATATGTATATGTGTATGTATGTATGTATATATTTGAACAATAAAAAAAATATCAAAAAATTAAAATCCCTCAGACACACGGGGTTGTAGATTAATATTCTTTCGTCTTTTTTATTATTATTTCATTTAGATTCCTCGACTAGTTTCGGCCAATATGGCCATCATCAGGAGAAGAAATATTTTTGCTTGCTGGTAGCAGTAAACTACAGAAATGAATGTCTTGATGGAGAAATGAACTTTTGTCTGTAGTTTTAATTTTTTATTTTTATTTTTTATCTTTTTAGCATGAATATATATATATATATATATATATATATATATATATATATATATATATATATTTCTCGGCTCATCAGTGTTGGTAGACACTCGATTGCTTCAAGCTGGGATCGAAACCCGACTGATTTGGTATCAGTCGGAGAATCTACCCCAAGCCATTGGCGCACGGATAGGGCGGAAGTGAATTTAGAC
Source organism: Acanthosepion pharaonis (assembly GCA_903632075.3). NCBI lineage: Eukaryota > Metazoa > Mollusca > Cephalopoda > Sepiida > Sepiidae > Acanthosepion > Acanthosepion pharaonis. The sequence goes on from CAHIKZ030004545.1 coordinate 2,207,174, forward strand.
GTATTTATTATAGATAAACATGCCCGTGACTGAAGAACATGATACGTCTCAACGAAGAGTCTTGCATCAGTAGCAGTAATAGTCATGCCTACATATACATATATATATATATATATATATATATATATATATTGTCGTACACAGACAATTTTTAATTTATTGTATTTCCAACTAATGAATAAACGTATCTTTTATATAATTAACTGTACACATATAGATGCATAATAACTAAATATGCATAGAAACAATTGAATCCCATTTATCCATTTTAATGTGTGAAAAAAGTTTTCGTACAATGCAAATTTCAGATTTTAAAACTTTTAAATAGCTTTAATACCCCAGATTATTCAAATGAAATGTTCTCAGACAACCTGAATATTATATTTACTACCATTAGTTCATCCATTGCAAGGTATAAATAACTTAAAACTGTTGAAAACCAAAAAAGAATAGGTGCTCCACGGACGATTTCTTCAAGATCTTCGAGGTAATTAATGCGTCAAATTAAACAAAATCCAATGATTACTCATTGAGTGTTGCAGGATGATTTGCTTTCATCAGTAATTAAACGGACAATAAAACAGAAATAAGCAATGAATGGAACAATATAAAATCAGGCTCCCCTCGGAAAACTCCACTGCTAGTGAAAAGACACAGGGATGCCAGGTTGAAATTTGTTCGTGAGCATAAAGATAAGGAAAGATTATATTGGGAAAGTATTTTGACAGACAAAACCAAAGTTGTTTGGACGTAATTCTAAAAATCATGTATCGAGGAAAGATGGCGATGCCTTCAAACAAAAGAACACAGTTCCAAAAGGGAAATTTGGTGGTGGCAGCATCATTGTTTGGGCATGTTTCTTTTTTTCTGCAAATGGTACTGGCAACATATTTGTAATAGATGGTAGAATGAATGCCGTAGCATATCAAAATATTTTGGAGGCCAATTTAATAAGTAATGAAAATCTTGAACTTCCTCCTGATTGGATCTTTCGACAAGTTAATGATCATAAGTCCACTGCAAAAATCTATGAAGAAATGACTTGCTGAAAATAATCTAAATATCCTGAAATGGCCAAGTCAGTCCCCAGATTTAAACCCAATCGAGAATCTGTGGCGTTATTTGAAAATTCAAATCCAATAGAGAGTTCCAATAAACATCCCGGATCTGAAAACCAGATGTGAAGAAGAATGGAACAAAATACCAAGTAAAATTTATAAATCATTATTTGAGAATTTAAAAGATGAGATTGACTGCTGTAGAAATAAATAATGGCTATTCTACAAATGTATTAAATAAAGATTATGTATTCATTTTTAGTTGTGTACGAATATTTTTTTCACCCTTTAAAATGGATAAATGGGATTTATTTCTATTAAACTAAAGTTTGTTCTTTTTCCGTTTTCTATTCATATTTAGTTATTATGCATCTGTGTACATCTGTTCATTTTTTTCTCCTTTTTATGCACATTTAACACTGGAGTAAGTTTTCTGATGTACTCACTGTGTCTGTGTGTGCGCTTGTCCGCGCGCTCGCATGCCTCCGTCCATATATATATATATATATATATATATATATATATATATATATATATATATATATGTGTGTGTGTGTGTGTGTGTGTGTGTGTGTGTGTGTGTATAAAGAAAGAACAGTAAGATATATAATCCGGTGTTCTTATAGATATTTTTATTTTACAAAAAATAGTGCTCAATGTAAAAATACAGAGAATTAATATTATAAATTAGTTGATTTAAAATATAGTTTCTTCGCTTTTATTTTTATTTTTACAAAATAGTGCTCAATGTAAATTTACAGAGCATTAATATTATAAATTAATTGATTTAAAATATGATTTTTTCGCGAAAAAAAAAACATATTTTAAATCAATTTGAGCTCTATCTCTGATATTGAGCGCTTTCTAATAAGTACAGCATATATATATATATATATATATATATATATATATATATATATATATATATTTATTTATATATATACACACTTTTCATATATATATATATATATATATATATATATATATATATATATATATATATATATTTACACCGGTGTAACAACAAGATTGTCCAAATCGTGTAACAACATGTGATAATTGCCCATTCCACAAAATGTTTAATATCTGAAAAAACACTAAACTAATTGATTTTCTTTTCTCCAGGTTTTCAGATAAGACGTTTGGCCATCTTGACATCATTTTTCGTAAGAATCACTGAAAACTTCTTTGAGCTATTCAGCTAGAAAGAGAACTGATTAAAATCGTTTTCGTGTCAGCATCACAATGTCTTCCCAAAATGAGCAATGGTGAGCGGATAAAGATCATTCAGTCTTTCAGTCTTGATACAAACATTCAGCTTCTGGCTTCCATCTTCAAAGTCTATTCAACAACCATCAAGAGAACGATGAATAAGTTTAAAAAAGAGGGGACAATAGAGAGGAAAACTGGATCAGGGGGTCACAAAATCAAGAGGGATCATCATTTTAACTTAGAGCTAAATACATCTTTATTGTTCAAAGTAGAGTTCAACAATTATAAATATCTCGAAGAATTCCAGTAAGATATCTTTAATCATTTCTAAGATACAGCGGCTCAAAGATTAATCTAACAATTGGACAATTTTGCTGTTACACGATTTGGACAATTTTGCTGTTACACCAAGTATACATCCGCCGAGAAAAACACGATTTTAAAACCCATGCCAAATTTACTATAATTGAGAGAATAGAAAAGTCCAGAGCAGATAACATTAGAAAGATTTTAGAGTTCCATGAAAATAAGTGGATACAACGTTTAAAAACGCACTATCCAGCCGGGCTTAACCATAAATTTAACAATATAGATAGTACTAATATATAACGCTACAAATCAAAACCTACCCACATTTCTCATCCACACAAGACAGACATGCTTACGGAGGTGTTGAGGCCTCACACTTATACACACACCGACACGAACATGCACGCTTACACACATTATACTCACTCACTCCCTAAGAACCAAATAAAACACACACACACAAACACACTTAACAGAGACGCATCCCCTTTCCAGGAACCAATAAAACTGTCAAAATGACCAAGGGTATTCAGAGCAGCATGAATCCATCCAGCTCTTATCTCAAATAACAACTTAAAAGAGACTGTTTGACCAACCAAAGTTCATGATAAAAAAATAAAAATAAAAAAAAACAAATGGAAACTACAGGCAAAAGTTCATTTTCTCCATCAAGACATTCATTTCTGTAGTTCACTGCTATCATCCTGATGATGGCCATGCTGGCCGAAATTAGTCGAGGAATCTAAATGAAACAATAATAAAAACGAAGAAATATTAATATACAACCCAGTGTGTCTGAAGATTTTAATTTTTTATAATTTTTATTCAAATATATATATATATATATATATATATATATATATATATATATATATATATATGAGATAACGATATATATTGTTGTATATAAAGAAAAATATTGAGGAAAAGGGTATGACAAATTGGAAAAAAGTTTTTCTTGTGGCGCGTAAGAAGTCGAAACTGAATCTACTAAACTTTGCAACCATTTTATGACTTCTGGATATATATTCTAATAAATACAATATTCTATATGGATAAAGAATTTAGACTTAAAATTTGATTATCTTTAAGTCAGCAAAACAGCGTGTACCAAGCTAGTGGTTATTGATAGAAGTGTTACTCCTTCTAAAATAGTTTTTAGATTTGCCCCCGAAAGCATCTAGGTATTTTTTTTTATTTCTATAACTAAAATTCGATTGCCAGAACTGTTAGTTTCTGATTAGTTCTGTGTCTTTTCATCAATCAGGCGTCCATTAGACACTGGGAATTCAAGAAAGCAGGAATTAACATGATCCGGGTTTGGATGCAAGTGTTAGTTAAGGTATATATCTTTTATTTGTATAACTGACGTATAACGAATGTCACCAGTCTTATACCAAGATATTAAATTCGCCTTTCGTCCAGTTCGCATTGCTCCCCGGTCTTTTGAACAGGAGTAGAGGTTTATCAATTGTTTCCTGTTTAGTAGTGGGTTTCCGGTTTTTCCAAAGTTAACTTCAAATCTATTAATCTATTCTTCTATCATTTTTACCTAAACTCTGAAATTTTATTTACTATTTATTTAATCCCCTCTCATTAAGGGTAGATAAGTTCACCTATCATCCGGTTCACACTCCTCCCTCGTCCTTGGGACAGAACTAGAGGCATATCCCATGTTTCCTTTTTAGGATTGGGTCTCTGGTTCTTTCTAAAGTCAACTTCAACTCTATACTTCTAACATCTCTACTTAAACTCTGAAATTTTATTTAATATTTATTTACTTTTTTTTCTTGTCAATAGTAGTATATAGGCTTGCCTACCGCCCGGTTCATACTCCTCCGCAGTTTTTGAACATGAGTAGAGATTCATCCCTTGTTTTCTGTTTAAGATTGGCTTTCTGGCTCCTTTTTAAATCTTTTCCTTCTCTTTCACTTCTAGTAGCCCCTTACATCTTAGTGGCACTATCGCTTTGCTCTGGGTAAATAGATTCAAAAAGTTACCTCAACCGGTATATCTATCTCGTTTTCAAGAAATAGAGATATGACAGCAAGTCTTTCAAAGCAGCAGCAGTAGAAAAGAGATGACTTGGGACAAGCATAACAAGCATCAGCAGCAGTCTCATCAGTAGGCAGTTTATGTTTATGTCTCCAGATTCTAGACTCAGGATAGGAACAATTGAGTAGTGGATAAAAGTGTTCATTCATGAGTATGTTGGCATAAAAATAGTAACTTGGCCAGGCAGTTTAAACTCAGTAGTAACGGGCGATTAATAGCTGAGTAGTATTAAATAAAAACTAAACGTGATATCCCCACTGAAGTTTAGATAAGGGATTCAGTTTTAATTTCCCTGGTTACCCAGATTGACAAGCACCTGATGAAGGCCAGAGGGTACGACAATCGAAACGTTATTATAGCAACAATAGTCCGCGTGTAAGTAATGTAAATAATTATAACTCCTCAGGAATTCAGGGGGGAAATTAGTATTTTCCTCCAACATCCATCAAGCTGAACTCTATTTCTATCAACCAAAGCAAAAGCATTCCTTTAACTCCATTGGCTGAATAAATTTATTAACTCTTTGCATTTTGTGATATTCAGATTTCACGAAGAGCCCTTGTGTGATCAATTATTTTTTCCAAGATTCCGTATAAGGGTTCTGTTTACAAGTAAAACGCTTCACGAAAAGCCATAGAAATAAACATCTTCAAAAACTCTGTGTGTCAGATTTGGATTGAAGAAGACATGGAGACGAAGGATCTTTATTATCGGCTGTATGATAGCGGCGAAGAGGTCCGGGTGGGGGGGGATATAATGCAGAAGCAATTAAGCTAAGATTTTTGACTAGATTCCTTTTGATAACTCTCTGCACTTGTCAACTTAGGACAGTCACGAAGTATCATTAAGCAGTGAGTCAGCAGATCAATTAGAAGTAGTTTGACGTCAGTTGATACTGACGACTTTTAAAGGTGCCTCTTCGGAGGCTGGCTCAAGTGAGCAGCTCAAACTGAGCCAAAATCTCACAGTGCTTGAGTTGCAACGGCTGCAGTTTTGATTCTGATATTTGATCAATGATGCTCGTGTACCACTCATTGCTATTCATTCAACGTTATTTGACTGTTATTTACAATTATTTACATACGTTTTGGATAGAAACCAATTTTGGAAAACCATTTTCTCTAGTCAGAGAAAAATCAAGGTGAAGTTATATTGCTGAGAGATTTGTTAAAACATCTTGAACCGTCGTCAGACCTTTCAAAGAATATCTTTTTCTGTCCAATCGTATTTGGCAATCGGCCATGTTTTTTGTTTGTTTGTTGTTTCTTTTTTCATTATTTTGGCGACAAAAAAGATAATCTATGACTATCATTCTAAAGTTGAATAACAGCTCAATGGTTAAAGTCAGTGACTACAAGTTTGTGATCCTCTCATGGGCGCTGCATCAGAAATACTCGTCTTTTAACAATTCTACAAGACAGTAGTGTACTGATTAACGAGCTTTTAAATATAATTACTGAGTAATAAGTTCGATTCTTATGGGATTCTTCATATTTTTTTACCTTATCTTAGTAAATATTAAAGACAGCTCAAGTGTGGCGTAATGGTTAACGAGCTCGTCTGGTTGATAACTACTAAGTAGTGAAACCGATTCTCACTAGGTGGTTTATACTTATGACCTATTGCCAATACTATGTGTATCTTAGTGTGCTTTCCGGACACGCTGTCATGGAGTAATGGTTAGCGAGCAAGTCTGATTGACTATAACTGCTAAGTTATGAGTTCGTTTCTCACTGTGTGCCTCATACTTGCCTATATGAAGCAAAATGCTAATAAAGGGTAAATTGTATCAGTAACAAGTTTTTATCAGGAATTTAATATCGATTTATGATATCTTCAGATTGATTTATATTTTTTTTTGTTCCATAGGCTGATAGTTATAGATTGATTTGTTTTTTACAGCTTATCAACCTCTTTATAGGTTATTTAAAGCCTGAAAATATTTTAGACATTAAGAATATTTTTTGAGATAACAATTAATAATGAAAAGGGAAGACAGGCAGTCCACTTAAGGTAATGCTTCAAGAACACCAGAAAGCACTAACACGAGGGGAAGTGAAAAAATCAGGCGTGGCTGACCATATATGTAGAGAAAAGGGAGATCACCGCCCTCTGTGGAATCAGGTTGACAAAGAACATGACTGGAAAATACGTAAACTTAAGGAATAAGCACATATTCTAGGCCACAATAATCTCTTGAGCCGACCAAGCATAGAAATGAATACAATATGGGAACTAGTAATAAGAAGTGCCAGAGAAAAGTGATAATAACAACGAAAATTGTACTATGAGCTCTGGTAAAAACATGTAATGATAACTACAAAAATTGAAATATGATCACTGGTAAAAATGGTTGCGGAAGACATGAGGTATATAATACCCAGAAATTCATACACATATGTCCTCAATGACACATGGCACAGTGAATAAAGGCCTTAGTTAGATCTAGTGACAAGACCTAAAAAGTGAGTTCAATAGGCGGTAGAGAACTTGGAGAGGGCAATTAACAAGAGATAACTGATAACTGACATCTATTAGACGTGGCACGTGGAACAGTCTACCCCACTGAGCGAAATAAACGGTTCATTTCGACATTCCTGAAGAAGGCGGAGTGTACAACGGCCGAAACGTTGTAATAAATATGGCGACAAAGATGAGGACAATAGTCCGAATAATGTAAATAGTGGAGATAATAATTGTTTAGTGATACAATTCTTACTAATTAACCCATAGTTGGGAGAGAAGAGGTGGATTCATGCCTTTCCTAAGGGTATTTCCACGTGTGAATATAACGAAGCCAACGGGAATTGCAACTCGGCTCTCCGATTAAAAATTTCGAGCCATTACCATTATAGCATCTGGTATTCCCAAGCGGTCACCCATCTAGGTATTGATCAGGCTTGACGTGGCTTAACTTCGATGATCGTACGGTTTTTCTGCTCTATAGATTGACTTTTTTTTTATTGATTCGTTTTTTTACGGCTTATCACCCCTTTACATGTTATTTAATGCCTGAAAATATTTTTAGACTGTAAGAAATACTTTTTGGAGATAATAATGTTTTAGTGATACAAGTCTTACTAATTAACCCATAGTTGGGGGAGAAGAGATGGATTTCATACATCTTCGTTTCGACAAGTTTACTAGTAATTTCGATTCTCATTAGGTGCTCCACTTTTACGGCCATGCTGTCTATATGGTATTTTAAGTATCGCTATGTAGAGCCAAGCCTCAGGTTTATTTTTCATCTGTGAGGATATTGTCCAGCATTCACTGTCATATAGGAGGACTGATATTACATCACCGTTCCGTTACATTTCTTTTGCTTTTAATGAGTTTACTGCTTCTTAATACTTTGTTTAATATATGCAAGATTTTTATATCTCTCCAGTATGTTGGTAATCAGGGATGTCCTCAGTTTTCATGTCTTTCAGTGGAAGGAACTAAATTTAAGAAAATAAAGATAAGAGTATAAAAGTCCAAAGGATTTTAGTCTTTATTTAATTTTCCAGTAATAAGAATGGCCTAGTTTCATTACTGTTAGCATTTTCCATTACTAGACATTTTTGCAACTTTTTATATTGTTATATAAGTTATCGCTAACGTTTTTGTCGAGATTTACAAACTCTACGTTTCGTTCAATTTCGCAAAGCAATCGATGAAATTCGAATAAGCTGATTTGTTTGGGAAAATACTTTGAAAAAAAAAACCTACTTGGCGGTTTAATAATTAATTTAATTTCACAGGAATTCATTGTAATCAATATTTTTTTAAGAAAATTTCTTTTTTTCGTTTTTAACAGCGAAGAATAAATTCTTAATATTTCTTACTTTTGAGCATGCAACATACAACTGGCCATGTGAAAATATCACTTTTCTGGAGCCAAATTCCAACTTTCTGAAGTGTTTGGCCTTGTGATTTGTTTGTAGTTCTGGCAAACGCAGGGCGATCTGGAAACTGGATTCTTGTATATAAAAATTTAAAGAAAAGCTATGCAAAAAAATATTATATTTTTATTAAATAAGTATTTATTATTTTAATCATAAAATTGTTTTTAAAATAGTGGGAGTGTTGTGTTAAATGGTAAAACTTTCAAATTAAAAAAAATCAATGAAAATGTGTTGTACTAAGCTACGGACCCAAGTAAAATGAAGGGTACTTTGTCCTCCTTACTTGTTTGAACTCCAAAATTTCGATCGGTCAGTGTATGGCTATTATAGAGGGTGTGATGAACGGACTAATTTCATATATAATATATATATATATATATATATATATATACATATATATATATATATATATATATATATATATATATATATATATATATACGACAAGCAGCATAATTCTGTGATGTCACACAGTAAATCAGATACGAATTTGCTTATTTTGCCATGCTTGTCTGAATAAATAAATAAATAATAATAATAATAAAGAGATCAAAGACAAATGGCAATATAAACCACTTCATGGCCAATACTCTGCCCGTACCAAACAAGCTGACATAGACAAAACCCGTACCCATCAGTGGCTACGTAGTGCAAGGTTGAAAACTGAAACTGAAGGTTTTATCCTTGTTGCACAGGACCAATGCTTGTTAACTAGAAATTATCAAGCACATATACTAAAATATTGCGTTAGCCCAAAATGCAGATTCTGTGATAAATATCCAGATCCAGAAACAATGGATCATCTTGGATCAGGTTTCACGAAATTGGCACCCACTGAGCATAGAACCCGGCATGACAGAGTGGGCCAATATCTGCACTGGAAAATTTGTAACTTCTACGGGAAGGAAACTGAAAGAAACTGGTATGAACACCACCCAGACCCGGTTACGGAGATAGGACCTCTTACAATTCTATGGGACTACACAATACACACTGACAGAACAATCAAAACCAACCGCCCAGATATTGTTATTAAAGACCTCAAACAAAAACGATGCCTCCTTATTGATATGGCAGTCCCTGCTGACTGCAATGTATCTTTGAAGATATTCAAAAAGTTGTCAAAATACAAGGACCTTGAAATAGAAATCTCGAAAATGTGGCATATGGGAACATCAACAATCCCTGTTGTAGTTGGAGCCCTAGTATTGGTTGGAAAAGATTCCAGTAGACTAATTGAAGGGATTCCTGGAAGTCCATGCGTCAAAGAAATACAAAACATTGTTCTCACAAGTACAGCCCATACTTTACGAAGGACTTTATCTATGAATTTTTTTTCTCTCAGTGGAACGTTTCATGATGCCATTTCTAACCTTAGGTCTCTGGGCGGGGCCCAGAAAGAAATGTGTAGACGCCAGAAATCAAAGGAAATAAAAACAACAACAATAATAATAATAATAATAATAATAATAATAATCACCGAGACCCGGTTACGGAGATAGGATCTGTAAAAATTTAATGGGACTGCAAAATACACACAAACAGAACAATCAAAGCTAATCGTCAAGATTATTAGGGACTGCAAACAAAAGAATGTCTCCTTATTGTTATGGCAGTCCCTACAGACTGCAATGTATCTTTGATCTTCAAAAAGCTATCAAAATACAAGAACCTTGAAATCGAAATCTCAAAAATGTGGCACATGGGAACATCAACAATCCCATTTGTAGTTAAAGTCCTTGGATTGATTGGAAAAGATTTCAGTAGAGTAACTGAAGGGATTCCTGGAAGCCCATGCCTTAAAGAAATACAAAAAAATGTTCTCACGAGTACAGCTCACACATTACGAAGAGCTCTATCTCTGTAAAATATGTGATTTTTTTAATTGCTCAGTGGAAATTTTCATGACGCCATTTCTGACCTTAGGTCTCTGGTCAGGACCCGGAAAGAAAGGTGTACACACCAGAGATCAAAGGAAATAAAGCAATAATAATAAAAACACTTGTTTAGGCTTCATTTTTTTTATTTAAAAAAAAAAGTCAGATATAGCCCAAAGTGTTTTTTCTCACATAAAATAAATTACAAATTCAGAGTTGTCCCATTCCTATATTGGTTGCCGACCATTTCTGTTCTACTATTTAACCCATAGCTGAGGGGAGAATAAATATTCATACCTTTTCCAATGGTATTTTACGATAGCAAATATAACGATCTCAAATGAAATTTACACTCAGCTCGCTCATTTCTTGTTCCGAGCCATTAACCTAGGTACCACCAAAATGAATGGTTTTTGCGTTTTTTTTGTTTTTTTTTTAAATGAAAAAATCGCCACTTCCTGTTTCAAATTATTTGACAAAAATCAGAGACTCATCCGATGCAAATAAAATTTACAGTACTTATTTATTAACCCCTTGAGCCCTGACCACCGCTTTACCGGTAGTAGAGAAAAATGACTTAATGACCAGCCACTGGTTTTATATCAACCGTGAAACATGACATAGCAATTATCTGCGAATTTTGACTCAGGGGCTCAGGCAAAAGGATTAGAATCGTTCAGAAACGCAGAGCTCAAAGTGTTAATGAATGAATTATATGCTACCTGAATAGTTTATGTAGTATCGTGTGCAAATAGGATAGACAAGTATAAATAGAGAACAACTGGCGAACATAGGGTGGCTATGCTATTCAGGACATGGAGAACTGTACTACGACTACTGCTAGGTAGAGAAATTTCACTAAAAGAACTGTGTACATATTTTTTGTGTGTATTGTTTCACATACACACACCCACCTTTTTCGATATCTCGTGTGTACTTAATTTGAGGGAGTGTTCGTTAATTATTGTTTTTTACAGTTACACACAGAAACAATCCCGAAAAAATTATTTCTGCAAAAAATAATTCAATATCAAGTGAACATACGGAAAATTCGTCCTGAATCTTGCCAAAAATAATTGAATAAAACTAAAAAAAATTAATGCTTTCTGACAGTTGGTGCTTGAATAATTTAATAAAACACGTTATTTTATTTCAGGTTGGGCAGACAAGTATCTACTGTTATTAATACAGAGTCTCCCAAAATAATGTATACACTCTTTGAATCGTTATAACTTATTCAATTTATGTATTTTGACTTGTAAATAAGATTAATACAAGAGAAAGAATACACATTTAATCGGTTACAAAATTCGCTTGAAGATGAAACAGAACTAATGTTTTCAATTTAATTATATAATAAAATTTGAAGTTTTTAGCTTCGGATTTTGAAACATGGTAATTCCTGTGTAGCGAGGGAACCATATTTTTAAATCAGTTAATTTATAATATTTATGCTCTGTAAATTTACATTGATCAATGTTTTGTAAAAATTAAAATATCAATAATAACACCAGATTATATATCTTACTGTTCTTTTTTTTACAATATATATATATATATATATATATATATATATATATATATATATATATATATAGTTTTTAAGTTATGCTGTATTTATGGGTTAAAGAGCTCAATATCAAGGATAGAGTATATGTAAATATAAAAGTGGACATTGAAGCCAACACCACGAGGCGACAGTCTGTTTCACGCAATCGTCTGATCTGATGGGTGTTTATCCATTGTTTCCTGTTTAGGATCTAATTTCCGGTTCCTTCTTTATACTCGTAATGTCTCCGCCTGAACTAAAATTTTCTTCGGTAATTAACTCTTGGCCTTTCAAGTTCATGCCACATTGACTGATAAACTTACAACGTTTAAAAAACGGACTCTCTTAAAATTTAAAAAAATTCAACCTTAGCACTCTCAAAGTTTTTTATCCGTTAACAAACTTTCGTCTTACCTGGATTTACTAAAATTAAAATAACTTCCATGCCTGAATGACTGCATGTAAATTTTCTTCGATTAAAAAAGACCTCATGCAGCTTGGCCTTAAAACAAAGTTCATAACATTTATCAGTTGTTCATAGGTTAATGCAACTTTAAAAACAAAAAAGTTTTCGCCATTTTATATAACTTTACTAATCTACTTTTTTGTATGAATGATTCATAGTAATTTAAATTGAATTGCACCACATATTTGATATATATATATATATATATATATATATATATATATATATATTGTTATGGTCCGGTTCCTACGGTGATAGTCCAAGGTAGAACCAATAAAGAAGAACTCGAACACAGGTATGGAATAACACAGATATATTACAAACAGGAATATATACAGAGAAGTAGAAAATGTTAGTATGAACAATCAGGTTTAGTAGAGAGAACAATGTAGTCTCGACCAGTATCACTATTCCAATGTCTTGTAGTAATTGTCTGAACGCGACTCTGTTTCGGACTGCCTCTGACTCGACTCTTGACTCGACTTGAACTACTGACGATATTCAGTCACTCCGCACGAGGGTGTCATGTGGCACAAGGCCTTTTTAACGTGGGATCTCCGAGCCCTTGGGCTCGGCCAAAAAATATGCCCATTGAACCCGTATAAACGGGCTCAGGGCCGGTTTAACTCTCCGAACGAGACTCCGCCCCTCGGCGTAGCCTCGTTCGGGTTCCTCCCCGCCCGAAGGCAGAGAGTTCAACCGAACAGTCGGTGGAGAAAGTGAACGACTGACCATGTTCAGTCCCCCCCCCAACCCCACTGGGCCAACATGAGACACAAGGTCGGTTATTTATTGTGGGTTCCCCGAGCCCGTGGGCTCGGCCCAAAAATATGCCCAATTGAACCCGTATAAACGCGCTCAGGGCCGGTTTTACCTCCCCTAAGGAGACTCCGCCCTTCGGCGTAGCCTCCTTCGGGTTCCTCTCCGTCCGTAGACAGAGAGTTTAACCGAACAGTCGCTCAGAAAGTGAACGACTGTCAATATTCAGTCTTCCCCCCACTGGGGCAACATGTGACACAAGGTCGGTTGTTTATTGTGGGTTTCCCGAGCCAGTGGGCTCGGCCCAAAAATCTGTCTGTTTGAACCCGAATAAACGGGTTCAGGGCCGGTTTTACCTCCCCGAAGGAGACTCCGCCCTTCGGCGTAGGCTCCTTCGGGTTCCTCTCCCTCCGTAGACAGAGAGTTCAACCGAACAGTCGCTCAGAAAGTGAGCGTCTGACGATATTCAGTCACCGCACTACGAGGGTGTCATGTGGCACAAGGCCTTTTTAACGTGGGCATTCCCGAGCCATTAGGCTCTGCCAAAAATAGCCCATTTGAACCCGTATAAACGGGTTCAGGGCCGGTTTTACCTCCCCGAAGGAGACTCCGCCCTTCGGCGTAGCCTCCTTCGTAGGAAGAGAGTTGAACCGAACAGTCGCTCAGAAAGTGAGCGTCTTACTCATGCCTACTCCTGAGGCGAAGTATTTATTAAGTATGGAATAATCCATTATTATTATTATAGGTAAGATCCCATAACATATATATATATATATATATATATATATATATATATTAGACGCATATTTCTTTTTATAATGTTTGAAGTATCTTAATATAAGTCTTCCTATATTGCGGGGTACAGTATAATGGATACTTTCTTTATGGCTTCATATCCTTTGGAGGCCAAAAATAGATCAGTAATTACATTCTCCCATCCGGACACTTTCTTGTCTTTACCCAAACCAACGCTGCTAAACATCTAATCCAAGTTTCTACTTGCTCCGGTTCATCCAACGCGGTTAGGAATCCTATCGGCGACGCCATATTGTTATGTAGCAGATTACTCTCTGGGATAGACGTTGTCAGGTCAAGGGATGGTAGCTTGACTAGCATTCGCTGTGGCATACTGCTTTTATAGCAGTACCTCATTTGCATACAATACTACACGTACGAAATAAATAGCCGAAACCAACACAAGCATCCGCTATTGGAATAAGATTTTAAGCAAATCATTAGCTATGTATTATTTTATTTTAGTCCTGGGTATGACGATAAACTACATCCGGCAACAAGGCCTTGGATCGGGAGATTGGAGGTTTTGTGAAGTGTCGAAGCACTTGTTATTCCCAAGTTTACCCTGACCTGGAGGGGTAGTACCTGTTAGGTTCCAGCTATAGGCAAATAGTGAATCTCCAAACAAAAACAAAAGTCTATGAGGGTATAAAAATATCTCTATATATAGTATATATAGAAAAATATATCTATATATAGATATATAGAAAAATATATCTATATATAGTAAAAATAATATATATATATATATATATATATATATATATATATATATATATATATATATATACAACAATGCCTATTTATTATAAAATTACCAACAATGCACTATTTACATTATTCGGATTATTGGCCGCATCTTTGTCGCCATATTTATTACAACGATTCGGCCGTTGTACGCTCCGGCCTTCTTCAGGTGGTTGGAATGTCGATCTGAACCCTTTATTTCGCTCACTGGGGTAGACTGTTCTATTTCCACGTGTCATGTTTAATGGATGTCAGTTATCAGTTATGTCCAGTTAATTTCCCTCTGCAAGTTCTCCGCTGCCTTATCCTGGTATTAAACTCACACTCTTTGAATCCTGTTACTGGATCTAACCATACACCTTTATCCAACAATAAATTTTATAACAGAATTACTGTTTATCGGTAGTTGAAGGCATATAAGAACGTTCTTAAACATATTTAATTGAAACCATAAAATTGTGTTCAAAATATTTAAATTTCGACATTAAATAACCCATAGAGTTGTTGATATGCCATTAAACTGTATTCCAAAATATAACTTCAACAAAACTACAACATAAAACACACATATCAACGCCTCTAGTAACCATGATCATAAAAAAGCTGAGTATCATCTACCATGTATTCAATTTTGAAAGCAGAACATATATCATACCTTTATTACTTAAAAGCTCCCAAGAAAATTACATTTCGGTATTAAATGACCCATAAGGAGTTGATGTGACGTAAAACAAACAAATCAAATCAAATTGAACGTACTTATTCACCCACAACACATATGCCTCGTAACTTGTTATTGCAATAAGTCTATAAGGAGTGATGATAACTTTAAAAAAACAGGGACTTAATACCAGTTCTGTTAGATATCTGCCAGCGTGCTGAGAATTTGGATCGTGACAAATTTTTGTGATGTCAACGAACACTTTTTGCCACTTTTGTAATGCTCCTTGTAGTAGAACTTTGTAATCGCAGGTACAACTATAGTAACGGCGTTGAACAATGCCATCAGACATTTAATTGAAATGCTCCATCGACAAGTAACCAAATCCGAATAGAGAATAGTGTAGAGAAGAGAATTCCGTATAGTAATAGATGATAGACTAGAAATACAATTAGGCGCCAAAAACCTTACTAAACGTGATCCATTTCATTCAGTAAATTCAGCTCACAGGGCGATCTATGTTCAAAGTCAAGTGTCGGCAGTGACACTTTATTTCTATATAACACAAATGTAAAAATCCTATCCTCTTTCACTATACAGCGGCATCTACTTGGCCAGTTAATATTATACGGATCCACTGAAAAAGACTCTTAATAGGTGTTGCCTTTTCTGTTATCTCTCCTAAACCCTGTTCTGCCATCCATTTACTCAAGCTCACTAAATATGTTATGCGTTGTTTTCCTTTGTCCTTCTTATATTCAATCTGTCTTGTGAGTATCCAATTTTCCAAGCCCTCCTTTCTTATTATGTGCCCAAGAAATTTCGACTATCTCTTTCTGATGTTGAATATTGTATCCATTTTCTCTAAAACGTCCTCGTTACTCACATGTTCAGCCCATGGTATCCTCATCATCCTACTGTAGAACCAGATTTCTGCTGCTTTAAGTCTCTTCTTCATCTGCGAGGAGATTGTCCAGTATTCACTGCCATATGGGATGAATGATATTATGTAATATTTCAGTATTCTTCTTTGTTTCTAATGAATTATTTCTGTTTCATTATTCTTTGCTTGGCTTTTGAAAGGCATCTTTCGCTAAACTTTCCGGCCTTTTTTTAAAGCATTTCTCAAATTTAAATTGTTTTAATTGTTTTTTTTACAAATTATGTACTAAGTTAGCCCAAATGACTTGACCTCACTTTATAGTCCACCAGGTTAACCAATCAAAGACGTAGAATATTCAATCCGTCTGTAAAAAGGCGGCCATTTTGTTTATTCTACCCAAATGCCCAGTGCAAGCTTGTCAGGCGAAGAGGAACAGAAGGACGAACTACGCTCTGCTACTTTTACCAAAAAATCCACTGCTAACCTGAACAAAACACATCTATACTCAAAGACGACCGTCATCATGAACAACAGTTTTTTTGTTTTTTATCTCAAAATTTTTGTTATTGTAACCTTCAAGAGCTCCTGTAAAATTCGATTGATTTCCTGTTATATAAGCTATACTTAAGGTTATATGTTCACAAATCTTATACAGGGTGTTTCAAAAAATTTGATATCATTTCGCAATTAACTTTGTTAGATCTCCTTCAAATGACTTCAAATTTTAATAGCATCTTATGTTTAATGTTTTTTTATGATGTCTTTATTTTTGTCTTTTTGTTTTTGTATTTTATGTTCTTTAATCATTAATCTTTTCTTTACAGGTATAAAAATGCTATTTACTAGAAGAGAAAAGGCGTTTTTTAGATATCTTTTGAATTTCTCATTCAGATTTGGAAGAATAAATCTTATGATCGTACTTTTTAATTTCATTTGCCTTAATTTGTACTTTCTGTGATCTCAAAGGATATCAAATTTTTTGACAAACTCAAGGTTTTTAAACCGATGTTACTCAATTTACAATTCGAACAACTTTTTGATATTTGAAGGAACGTTTGAAACGTGTATAGGACATTGTTGTGAAGAATAATTAATTTTCGAAGAAAATTGTGCGGGATAATGAAACAAAAGAAAAAGTCATTTGGTCATAACATGTTTAACTGGAAAATGGTTAAATTCACCAATCAAAGAACACTATCGCTACAGTAAAACATGGAGATGGTTGCTTGATGTTCGGGTGTACTTTTGGCAAAAAATTCTTCTGGATGATTTGTTAAAGGTGGTGGCATCACAATAAAGGAGCAATAAAAGCGGTCAGGAAGAAATTTGAGAATGAAAACATTCTGAATTGAAGGAACCGATATGAACGACGGAGACACGATCCCAACCTATATGAACGAGAATGATATTTGAAGGAACTGAAACCGACAAACAAACGACAATGATATTTGAAGAGGTCTGCAAATGAAGGAGGCGCCGTTGGACAAAATGAACGACAAAAAATATTTGAAGGGGTCTAACGAATCTGTGGCACCATTGAGCCACATGGACGACAATGAACTAAACAGTCAAATTTAATTTAAACATGGTTGAAGCCCAATCAAAATGAGAAAATCTCTATTTTTTCCAAAGAAATGTACAAAAGAAGAAATGTTAAACGTAAGAATCATAGTGGGGAAATTTTTAATCAAAGACAGGGATATTCTAGAAGGAACCGGAGACACGATCCCAATCAGAGAATGAGGGACAAATCCCTACTCCTGTTCAATAGGCAGGTGTGGATCACGAACCGGACGATAGGCGAACCTATCTACTCCAAATGAGGAGAAAAAAAGAAGAAATAATAAATAAAAACAGGAAACAAGTTGAAGTTAGAAGGAACCAGAGCAATTAAAAGAAACAAGTTTCAAAAGACCGGGGAAGATTGTGAACCATTATGAAATAATTACGATAATGTATTTAATGCTGTGGGATTTTAATATGCTTCTCTTTGGGTCGTTCATTAGATTGTAAATATATAAAATAATGTAGTCACTGATAGTAAAGCGTGTTGACCGATTTTAAATGTGAATTAAGTTTAAGCGTCTAATAATTTTTTTTTCTTTTTCTTTCAGATTAAAAACTTATGTCTTTAGAAATTTCAACCATGGAAAGATTAACAATCAAACAATGTGTTAAAGTTATCGAAGCCTATAACGAAAATGGACGTTCAAACAGAAATGCATTTCCCACACTTCACGATTTTTTTTTGTCAACATAATCGACCAACCGAGAGTGTAATTGGAAACGATGTAACGTTGTTGTGGAGAGGGTTCAATTCCTGCGCGCGATCACGAATAGAGACGTCTGGATTTTCGGCCACATTCTCGTGCACTGCAGCAATGTTTTCAGCTGAATGGCATAAATTATCATAGTGTTACTTTATATGGTCACATGGGTTCCTTGACATTTTATAAACTTCAGTCTTTCTGTCACTGATTTTTTTTAAAAAAAGCTTCTAGTGTTTCAGCGTTAATTGCAGCAGATTTTATTGCTTTTATTTGCTTGGACATTGTTTTTTATTCTCATATACATATCTGTTAATGATGTATCACAAGTTTTCTTTCGATTAATATTTGTAAAGGCCGGGGGAGATTCAATTAAATTTGGAATTAACTGAAGCATATACGGTGTTCCAATACCTTGCACCGATTTTAAATGTGAATTAAGTTTAAGCATTTAATGATTTTTTTTCATTTTCTTTCAGATTTAACAACTTAAGTCTTTGGCAATTTCAACCATGGAAAGATTAACAATCAAACAACGTGTTAAAGTTATCAAAGCCTATTACGAAAATGGACGGAATTTGATAAGGAATTTATTAACAAATTTACCCTCTTGAAGTAATGGAAGCAGCTCGTTTTAAGAAAATAAATTAGAATTTTTAAAGTCAGTAGTTTTAATGTATTGCTATGAAGAGGAAATGTTCATACAACAGATTAAATGATCTGACACAAAATAATATTCGAAATGTTTAAGACAAAGTTAAGAGAGCTCGTCGCTAACTAAATGGATAATATGTTTTGAATACATTCAAAAGTAGATGAAGAGATAATTTGAAATACTTAGCTTTCTTGGATTTGTTTAGAAGTGCATCATGATGGTTAGCGGTCGATAATATAATTTGCGAGTAATTTTACACTGGCGAGGACTACAACGCTAGTCTCGATGAAATGAAACGAAACCTTTCATATGACTTCAGATAATCTTCTGCTTAATTTAGTTTTCTTCCTCATTTTATATCAAAAAGAATTTCGCTTAGGCTCGAAGACAAAGGTAAGAGAGTTTGTTGTTCACAGAAGGATATACGATTGCATACATTCAAAATTTGACGAGGGGAAATAGTTGGAAATATTTAACTTTCTTGTATTGTTGAAATAAAGTCCCTTGAAAGTGCCAAGTGCTTTGTTAAGGCCGATAATATAATTGGCGAGTAATTTGACACTGGCGAAAATCTGAATGCTGCGCGCGTCAGCAGAAACAAAACCTTTCATATGATTTGAGAGACTTTTCTCTTGTTGAGTTTAATTTTTTTTTTCCTTATTATATATCAAAAACGATTTCGCATAGACTCGCTATTTTCTTTCATTTTTCAAGGCTCAACATCTAATTTATGTTAAGTCAAGATTTTCATTGGTAAAAAAAAACAAAAACAAAACACATAGGCTTACGGGCTTGCTTCCGTTTTTTCTTATCTCGTCCGCCAATCTCTGTGAAGGCAAGGTTTTCATTAGTTCAAATTTCGCATAGGCACGCTATTTTCTTTTTTTTTCTTTTTTGTCTTTTTTCTAGGCTCAGCGGATAATTTCCTTTAAGACAAGGTTTTCATTGGTCAAAAAGAAATTTCACATAGGCTAACGAGTTTGCTTCTATATTTTTCTCATCTCGCTCGTCAATCTCTGTGAATGCAAGGTTTTCTTTAATTCAAAATAATTTTCTTATAGGCTCGCTATTTTCTTTTCTTTCTTTTTTCTAGGCTCAATGTCTAATTTCTATGAAGACAAGGTTTTCATTGGTCCAAATAAATTTGACATAGGTTCGCAAATTTCTTTGCATCTTTTTCTTCAGCTCACCCGAATTTAAAGGGAGTTATTATTATTTTGTACCCAACACAAATCTACGTACCCCTTATGATTAATAGTTGACTGCGCTGTTTCAGTTTATCGCGTGTTCTTACGAAATTAATGCGAAAAAAATGTGTAATAGGTGAATCCTGATATACATAAATAAATGAGAAATAAGTAGACAGATGTCGAAATAAAAAAATATATTAGTTCTTTGAATAAGCTCTCGCTGATTTTTCATGGAAAGTAATGATTTACTTACAAAAATTAACAAGAAACATGTAACTGAAAGTACTGTCCATTACTTTTTCCCATCTTTCTGGTAGCATTTGAATTCTACGTCGGAAAAAACGACACGTCTTTTGAGGCTAACCACGAGTCGACCCATTTTTTTGACATCTTCATAAGAATGAAAGTGATGCTCAGCCAGGCTATGTGCCATCGATCGGAACAAGTAATAATCAGACGGGGTAATGTCTGGTAAATATGGCGGGTGGGGTTAGAATTCCCATTTAAACGTTTCCAAATATATTTCCACACGTTTTGTAACATGTGGCCTAGCGTTGTCATGTTGCAAAATCACTTTGTTGTGTATAGCGGCCGTTTGTTCTTCAATGTTCGGCTCAAACGCATCACTTGTAGTCAATAGCGATCTCCAGTGATAGTTTCGGTCGGTTTGAGCAGCTCATAATAAACTATACCCTAGATGATCCCACCAAATGCAGAGCAGAAGCTTCGAGCCATGGATATTCGGCTTTGCCGCCGATATTGATGCATGGCCGTGCTTACTTATACCCCATCTTCTACGCTTAAGATTATCGTAGAGCATCCACTTTTCATCGCCGGTCACGATAAGATGCAATATACCTTTCCTTTTCTGCCGTTGAAGCAGCTGTTTACACGTGACAAGAAACCGTTCGACGTCTCTCAGATTCAAATCGTATCGCACCCAAGGTCCTTGCTTTTGAATCATTCCTAATGATTTCAAACGTTTCAGAATTGTTGTGTGGCCAACTCCTAATGTTTCTGCAAGTTCAACTTGCGCCTGACATAAGTTAATCTCCAATTCTTTGTCTTCAAATTTCCTTTATCTTCAGCATCAAAATTGTTGTGGTGCCCTCCCTCTAAAGAGTCTATGTTAGACTCTTCCGCCTACTATAAGATTAGTAGGACAGAAGGCTTCGGGGAACTGTGGATAGATTAGCAGTAGTTCATTTGATACACTCACACTAGTTGTGTAATACTCTTCTGGGGTACTTACTGTTTAATATACGATATATCTGCAAACCTGTTTTTTGTTATTACTTAACAATTTATTTAAAATGTTGTAAATAAGTAAATGGTTAAGTAATAACAAAAACCAGGTTTGCAGATATATCGTATATTAAACATTAAGTACGCCAGAAGAGTATTACACGACTAGTGAGAGTGTATCGAATGAACTACCGCTCCATCTATTCACAGTTCCGCGAAGCCTTCTGTTCTACTAATCTTATAGTAGGCGGAAGAGTCTAGAGGGAGGACACCACAACAAAAATCATTATTACTTGTGAAGCGTCTAAACCAATCTCTGCATGTTATTTCCGACTGAGCATGGTCGCCGTAAGTCTCAACAAGAATTCTTTGTGCTTCAGCTGCAGATTTCTTTTGAATAAAGTAGTGCAGTAAAATTCCTCACATATCCACTTTCTTTGGCTCGAAATTCGATATACCTAACGCTATGAAAAGCAAAGTTGTTTACACTTCGGCGAAATGACATACACTGAATTTCAAGCTTGCTTATAGTACTTCCTTATAGATTCGTTACCATCGGAAACTACATGCACGCAGTTCTGGGAACGCCATCTTTTGGAAAACAGAGAGAGAACTTATTCAAGGTTTTAATATATAAATAAAAATAAAACTAATTTTAAATTAGAAAGTATCTAAATTAAAAAAAAAACGATAGAGTTTAAATTAAAAATCAAGCATACACTCGCTTAACGAGAGTCACGTTTTGTTTCACTAATGAAGATTTTATTATTATTTAAATAAAATCATTTTTTTCCTGCTGAGGTTGATTCATTGACGAAACATTTCAAAATAGAATTTTTCTAAACTGACCGATATATTCTCTATATATACCAAAATTTAAAATAATAGACTAAGAATAGTTTGTTTGTATAATGAAACTTGACATGACTAAAGTTATTATCAACATTTTTAATTTTACTTACATGGTAAAAGCTAAAGAAAGCAGTGCATAACCTCCCTAACGATCTTGTGTAAACAGATGGCAGAACAGGGATCAGGAGGGGGGTAGCAAAAAGACAAAACTTAACAAGAACTACAAAGGGCAGGAAGTTGTGTAGTGACACAATCATCATGAAGGGACAGAAGAAGAAGAAGGAGGAGGAGGAGGAGGAGAAGGGGAGGAGGAGGAAGAAGAGGAGGAGAAGGGGAGGAGGAGGAAGAGGAGGAGGAGAAGAAGATCACATTTTATTTCACTCGTGTAAAGTCTGTCTTGATAGATTGTCCACCAATATCGGTTGTTTAATAACAAGCTTATAGCGAAAACATTGACTAGCATAACAAAATTGTGATATTGTCGATATATAGAGATGGGCAAAGAACCAATTGATTAAAATATAATCTGATTCGGTTTTCAGTAGGAAGGAAGAAGTACATTTGAAATTCTTTTCATTGAATGTAGATATTAGTATTCAAGATTGCAAAACGAGTCGAGAGACTCGTGTTATTCTCTTCTCCTTTCTCTCTCTCTTTCAGTGTCCCTAACACACACACACACACACACACACACACATGTATATATATATATATATATATATATATATATATATATATATATATATATATATATAGTTGGATTGATGTGAGTTTGTGACCCTGGAATTTCACGCTTTTGCGATCGTCAGACATTGGGGTTTATCTGATGATTGCAAAGCGTGAAACCAAGGGTCTAAACTCACCTCAATCCAACTAAATATGTTAGCGCTATCACTAATATCAAGCTCTTCCAATAAGTACCGCGCATATATAATATATAAATATATATATATTTAATATATATATATTATATAATTTGCATATATATATATATATATATATATATATATATATATATATTATATATATATATATATATATATATATATATATGAATTTTATGACAAAGTCGAATAAGTTTACTTGGGATGCGTTTCGTCCTTCAGTGAATTCGTCCACTGAATTCCTGAAGGACGAAAAGCGTCACACGTAAACTTTTACACTTTGTCATATATATATATATATATATACATATATATATATATATATATATGGATTTTATGACAAAAGTCGAATAAGTTTACTTGGGATGCGTTTCGTCCTTCAGTGAATTCGTCCACTGAATTCCTGAAGGACGAAAATCGTCACGTACGTCACACTTTGTCATATAAACTTTTATATATATTTGTATATATATATATATATATATATATATGGTGAGGGGGGAGATGTGAAGGCGGGTGTTGGTAATAATTACGTTCAGTGTATTTTTGAGTTTTACATTTTTTTTAAAATTTATCATCCGTGTCTGGACTCATAATCTAGCCGATCTTATTCAGTTTCTCTAAGCTTTTGTTTTATCCATTTTGTTTTATGTTTCCCACATTGTGATAATAGAAAATCTGCCAAAAAGATGAAATGCTGTAAGAACCTGAATGTAAATTTACCGTGTGAATCAGGTAATCAGTGCACTTTCTAGATATTCTCGCTGAAATAAATTGCTTTCTCTTATTTTAACGTGGTATTTTTTTTAAATCGAAATTATGGACAGTCTCATTAAGTTGAACGACTAATTCACTGAATGTGTTGTTTTGTAAAAGATCCCTTTTGTGTTCATATATTTTTTTTTTAAATTCCTGAAGATTTTCCGATTTATTCACTGTGGCCCTCATTAGTCTTCGGAGCAAATTTTTTCTTCAGGTTTAGTTTGTTATTTCGTTTTGTATTAATTGTATTACTGTTTTAGAAGCTGAAGTAATGAATTTTATATTAAGCTTAGATAATTTGCTTTCACTTGTAGTTGCGATGGAGTTAGTAGGTACTTAGTATTCTTTAAGTATTTTTGTATCGTTCATTCTTTTCTTTTTTTATTGAATGAATGAGCTTTCTGTTTCGATTTGAATATGAAAAAATGGGTATTGAAGGAGCTTAAACGTATTTTCAATGTATTTCTCCTCTTCACGTAAATATTGAAGGCTGCAAATTCTGAGTGTTCTTAAATAGAATCCTGCAATTATTCCCGATTTTAATTTGTTGTTATGGTGAGAACAGAAACAAACAAAATCATATTTATTAGTAGATTTACAATAGACACTTAGATCTAGGTCATTATTAGTACGGTTTAGTATATCGAGGAAAGACAATGAATTGTTTGTTCCTGTTTCATAAGTAAAATCTACTATACGTTCGACTTTGTTTCGTTTAAAGCCAGGTAATTTTGTTTAGCGGGGAAATATCAATAAAACATATGTCGGAAATATGTTTGAGGCAGCGCAAAAGGGTAAAGCCGCTTTAAAAATCAGTGTGGCAAATACAGTATTTATTGTAAAAAAAAATCTTGTCAAGAACATCTCCTGCGTGTTGCAATCTCATTTCTCGAGTCTCCTGAGAAACGAAGCACAGAAGTTTATCAGTTCGTGATAAAGGCGTCATTTTATCTGTCCCCTATTCCATTCGCTCGCATAATGTCATATCGATGTTATATTCTTTCATCTATTTCTTTCAAGTCGTGCCTAATTCAGCCTTCAGCAAAATGTCATATATTAATCCACGAGATATGGCGGATGGCAGCCAATCAAAAAGCAGAATAAGTCACGCACATGCGCAGTCCGGCTCGGAAATCCTAAATAGATGTAAGGGGAAAGATTTATTCATTATTTTCCCTTTTCTTTCTTTCTTTCTTTCTTTCTTTCTTTCTTGTTTTGCTTTTTATCTATATGTGTCTTTTTCTTTTTTGCATCTTTAATTCCTTGAATTACAGGAAATAGCTCTAAGCTCGATTATCAATACCAATTATTATGCAACGCATATGAATCACGACACACAGACACACACACACATATATATATATATATAAACGCACATACATATATATATATATGTATATATGTGTGTGTGTGTGTGTGTGTGTTTATTTAAATGCTTTTAACTTGTATACATGTGTGTCTGTATAAGCCGAATAGAAATACAAATAGTTGTTCATTTTATAGAATTTAATCTTAGAGGATACAAAACTGAGGTTAATTCTTTAATTGTGATCTATATTGCTTGCTTTACTGTCGCCATAATCGTCATAATCATCTATGTGCCGTGTCCCTTCAGGACGTGGGCGATCACAGCTCTCCACAGCTTCCTGTCCTTTTTAGCTCTAAGCAACGTTTATCATCCCCATCCCCGCATCCCTGGTCTGCCATTAGGTAAGCTTCTAGCTGTTTCACTCCATTTCTCCTTCCCTCAATAAACCCTATAAATATTAGAATTTCAAAGCCGTTTATGCTCACAGGACATAATCAGAAAAAACAGCAGAACTTTCAGCGAAATGTCTATATACCAAAAATATAATGAAACAAAATACGAGTTAAAAAATATTTATAAATCTAAAATAGCAAAACTCTTCAGATGTCCCCAGTATTCATCTTTATTTTTAATTTATTCCTGCAAAATCTGCTATTAAATAAGATTCGGATAGACGGCTGAGGATGGAGCAGCGTCGGTATCCATACTAAATGTTTACGGGGTTAGGGTCCGGGAGCGACATCTAAATTTAGCTGAAAAACCAGGCTAAAGATTTCCAAGTATTCTACTATTTATACATAACTGAGGGGAGTAGAGTATTCATGCCTTTTCCCAGAGTATTAGTGCGAAAAGAAAACCAACTGCCTCAGTTTATTAATTCTATTAATTATGATGTGGATTTGGAATAAGTTGTAATGTCACCTACACTGAATCCTTCCTGGGAATTAGCCTTGAATATTTCATTGGAATTAGTATTGAGGTACCACCTATCCTGAATATTCCATTGGAATAAGAGTTGCGATTTCACCTACCCTAGATCCGTCCTTGGAATGAGTGATATGATGCCTCCTACCCTGGATACGTCCTTGGAATGAGTGTTGTGATGCCTCCTACCCTGGATTCGTCCTTGGAATGAGTGTTGTGATGCCTCCTACCCTGGATTCGTCCTTGGAATGAGTGTTGTGATGCCTCCTACCCTGGATCCGTCCTTCGAATGAGTGCTGGGATGCCACCAACACTAAATTATTCCTTGGAATAAGAATTACGATAACACAGAAGCTGAATCCTCTCTTGGAATGGGCGTTGTTTTGCCACCTACACTGAATACTTCCTTCGAATAAGTGTTGAGATGCCAGGTACCCTGACTCATTCTTTGGAATGAGCGTTGTTATGCCACCTACACTGAATCCTTCATAGGAATGAGCCTTGTGGAGCCATTACACTGACTCGTTCCTTGGAATGTGTGTTGTGATGCCAACAACTCTGAACCCTTCCTTGGAATGACAGTTGCCATAGCACCTACCCTGAATCCTTCCTTGGAATGATTTCTGTGATGCCATTCACCATGGGACCTTCCTTGGAATGACAGTCCCGATGTCACCTAACCTGAATCCTTCCTCAGCATGAGTGTTCGATGCTACCTACACCGAATTCTTCGTTGGAATGTTTGCTGTGATATAACCTACCCTGAATCCTTCCTTGAATTGGGAATTGCGATGACACGTACCCTGATTCCTTCCTTGGAATGAACGTTATAATACTACCTACGCTGAATCATTTCTGGGAATGGGTCTTGTCACGCCACCTACACTGAATCCTTCCTTGGAATGAGTGCTGTGATGCCACCTGACTTGAATCCTTCCTCAGGTTCAGTGTTGCTATGTCACCTAAGCGGAATCCTTCCCTGGGAAACAATTTTGTGATGCCACCACCTACCCTGAATCTATCCTTGGAATGAATAGATTTTACAACATATTAAACTTTGTGCAGTTGTTATTTTGTTTTCTTTTGTTTTTTACGTTTTCAATTATACTTGAATCCATAAGTAAACACGGGTCGGATTTATAATGGCGTGTATAAGTAAACATTTGCCGGATTTATACTTGAGTTTGTAAGTGGTTGGGTAGTCATTTGGGACGACAGGTGAATATTGTTTGGGTTTATATTTGAGTACACAGACGTCCACCCGTAAGATGGCTTATTTGGCGCGAGTGGTCTTACCCCTATGCAGAGGGTGCAGTCGATGTATTCTACTCATTACCGACAAGGAAAAGTTTCAGATGAACGAATCCACGACAAAAACAGCGGACAAAAATCTAGTGGACAAAAACCCAGCCACTTTTCCCAAAAGTTGACAACGACCCAGTCTCATAAATAAAAAAAGAAGTCTCGTATATGAAAACAAAGAATTTTAACATTGAAAAGAACTTCAGCTTCAACTTTTAATGTCAAATTAAGACAATAGATAATAATATCCAATATTACCACTTTTAGGTACTTCAAGAGTTTATGCGTCCGCTCTGTTTGCTAAAGAAATTCATTGTAAGTCGATCCAGCCTCTATAAATGGTCACATATTCAATATATTACATAGTTAAGGAGTCCCTATGGTGGAGTAATGGATAGCGGCTCGGATTAAAGAATTGTTAGCCGTCTTTTTTCATTATGTGTTCCAGAAATTTTAATTTTCTCTTTCTGAATTTTTGTTTCCATTTTCTCTAAAACTTTCCGTCCTGGGTAAGACGATAAACTACGTCCAGCAGTAAGGCCTCTGATTAGGAGGCTTTGAGGAGCGTGAAACCTCCTCTTAATTGCTGTTGTTCACAGGTCCACTCTGACTCGGGGTGGTAACACCTGTTAGGGTCCCAGCTATGGGCAATTAGTTAACCCCGAAACTTGGGTCAAAACACTATGAAAGTGTAAAAATAGGTTTTAATATCAGCAATAATTTTTTGTAAAAATATTACCAGCAATGAATTTTTGAAGAAAAAAATATTAACAGCAATAAATTTTTGGAAAAAAATATTAGCAGCAATAGATTTTTTTTAAATTATTACCTGCAATAGTCGGCATTAAATAATACATTGAGGTTGATATGCTGTAAAACAAACCAAACCAAAACCTTAAAACTTCCTCCTTACTCACATGTTCATTCTATGGTATTTACAGTAGGGACCTCCACTTTTTCGGCATAAATTTTCGATACCTAAGTTTAAAATGATTTTTTTAAAATGAAAAAACATTCTTGAAGATTTCATTTTAGCTTTAATTGAAAGTTTAATAATTAATTTTATTATTTCCATTAAGTAAACAATTCTGGTGTATTTCAGATAGCAACTATATACATTGGAATGTCAAATTTAATTTTGATTTCTTAAATTTTCTTAAAAGTGGCCATTTTCTTAATTTTAAGAAATTTGTAAACAAACAAAAATTTATCGATTTTAAAAATATTTTTAAAAAATTCTGACACGTTATGTTAGTAAAATTAGAAAAATTAAAGTTAAATTAATCTGATTTGAAAGAAATCTTAGTTACTTATAGCATAAAAAAATAATATACAACCAATTATTAACGATTGGTACTGTTCTTTTGATCAAACGTTTGATGGACTGTTGATTGACGAAGCGATGACAGCTACTACGGATTACCATAAATGAAAATTATTAGAAATCTAAGTGAACGCTTTTTTTTAAAGTTTTACTGTTATGTTTATTTATTAGAATAAAGGGACAAAACTCTTAGATCACGTGACCTTTTCATAATAATGACAATTTCAGTCTACCATACATGGAAATAAGGAACGTAGTAAGTAAAAAAGTACAAAATAAAAATTATTTTAAAAATAAAATAGCGCAACTACGTTTGTTAATCTTTTCCGTTTTGGATTCGTAAATTTCGTTTCCACTTAATTACAATATCACATCTAGGAAATAGCCTAATACAGACTTTTACACGATTTTAAACTATTATAAATTATTATAATTAAAATTTAAAAAAAAAAAAGAAAAATTCTTGTAAAAATTCATTATTCATCAGAAAAATGTTATTTCTTAAGACAATAATGTCCTTAATATTAGTTATTTACAAAAGCAATTAAAAGCTTTTCTAAATAACTAATGTTATAGTTTTATTAGATTTATTATTTTTCTATTCAGAGCAGATTTTCAATTAGGTAGCTAAAATTTGAAAAAATGTAGGTGATTTACAATCTCCAACGACTCCTACTTTAAAAAAAAATTTCTGGAAATAGAAAGGTTTTGTGCGAAATTTTATGAAATTAAGTAAGTGGGGGTAATATATTAGAAAAAAAAATTACTAAAATTTTAAAAAAAATTTCAAAAATAATTTCATTCATTTGTGAATAAGTCCTGAAAATTTCATTAAAATCGGACAATTACTTTATTTTTACAAATCAATGTGTTTTCAACGGAAAAAAGCGCAAAAAAAAAAACAATGTTATTCTTATGCCCCCACAATGACGTAAATAAAACCAAAATTTTGAACGTGTTAAAAAGGATTAAAAAATTTCAAAAAATAATTAAAAAATACTTTGGTCTTTCATCTTAATAATAACATAAACATTTTGACGATAAAACTTTATTTTCGTTAAGTTTGTGGTCTTTTTCATTACGCTATGCTGTTTTCCCGCGAAAAAACGGCGGTACCTAAAGCATACTTCTGTAGAACTTTCTCCTTATATAACAGAATAAGTGAGGGTTCTTTGACTCTGCGTGTCTTAACTATGAATGTCTGAACAGGTGGAACGCAAGAACGGAGCTCATCTGAAAATATGTTATGGAAATAGCCATAGAGTAACGGAAGGCTTGCGATGTTACGTCTACGAGAAACAGACTACAGAGTGAAGAATAAACCTCCCTCCCACAAGAACGGCTAGATCATATATAGCAGCAAAATTCCAGTTCTGGTTTAATCTGCTTCTTGTAAAGATAAAGTCAGTAAGATTTAAAAAGACGTATATGTAGTTCCACAGCAGTGGAAGTGTTAATTAATAGTCTTAAATTTTCTAAAGATTGCGATAAACAACAACGAAACTAATATCAAAGTTTTTTTTTTAAATAAATAAGGGCAAGTCAAAAATAAACTACAGTTTCTTGCTCACTTACAAAAGCACAAACAAAATCCAGGTACACAGGCATAAACAAACGTAAATTAAGTTGTAACAAAATAGCCATGTTTGGATACGTCCTTAGGATCAAATAAATAAGACTCCGCTTGAACTTAAATTTCTGCTTCAACTTCCCCTGGCAGTAAAGAGACATTTTTTTTTCATGTGTTACAAGTCGATTCTTAACGTTTAATTCGTTTTCTATTACAAGGTATCGGATTTCAAATTGAGACGAAGGTCCCCAGAGGAGTCACTCAAGGACTTAGGCGATTTATGCCTGGTCTGTTGAAAATCCCTCTCCACCTACTAATATCTTTCCCTAACGGCAAATTCCGACTGGGATGACCTCGCTTGGTACATCGCTTGATTATGCTTTTTTACCGTTGACCGTAACCACCTGGGCATTGCTTGCTGGTTTAATTTTAAAAGATAACAGACGACGTGGTACGGTAGTTAACAGGCAAGTTTCACACAACATTACTACTGAAGCCTTTTTTTTTATTACTAATTGTTCCGGAGTAAGGGATATCGGCTCGGTTTGAGGAATCAGAGAGCCGAGTTCGAATTCCAGTCAAATCCATTATATTCACTTACGTGCTAATACCCTTGGGAAAGGTATGAATCCTCTTCTCCCCCACCCCAGCTATGGGTAATTAGCAGGACAGACTATAGTCTTGGGTGGCAACTGGCTTACCTCAGAAAGAAATGGCAACCTACTGCGGGAAAAAATCTGGCTCGTCAGTCATGTATCGAAAGATACATGATCGCCTGAGCGTGTATCACGCATGGCACATAACTGACTGACTGAATCCCCGTAAAATATATGGACTGCGCCAGCATTGTGTTAAACAGATATTTTTATTAAAATTTAAATTATGTAATAGTCTCTGCGAAACTACTGAAGCCGTCAACATGATGTCGTATCTTAAGCCGAGTTCGAATTCCAGTCGAATCTATTACATTCACTTACATACTATATCCTCGGGTAAGGTATGAATCTTCTGCTCTACCTCCACCCCCGCCCCCCCTCTCCAGCAGGATAGACCGAGTTCTATAGCCTAGGATGGCAATTGGAAAGAAATGGCAGAAAGAAATAGCAACCTACTGCGAGGAAAAAAAATCTGCTTCGTCAGTCATGTATCGAAAGATACATGATCACCTAAGTGCAGATTACGAGGATATGTAGGATAGATAATGGTTACCCGTAGACTTTATTAAGATTGTAGTGTTTGAGGAAGCATCCACGCGAGATTATGTTCCAAAAACTAGCAGGTCACGGGGGGAAAAAAAGCTGCATGTTTGGAACTTCTTACTTACTAATGCAATATGAAGATGAGGAATATTAGGCTCTGTATGTTAAATAATAGTTTCAGGCTATTATTTTTTTAGCAGCAGTGTAATTTGCCTCAGACTTTCTGTGGCTGAAATTAGGATCAGATGGTAGATAAAATAGGGATGCCGATTTTGAGCCAATCGAGAGATAGAAAATGATTTCAAGGAGTTAAGTTTTACGCGTCGAAGAATGCAGACGTGTTAATTTCGTGTGTGGAAAACTGTTCCCCTATGACTAGTTAAAAAAATATACACGGCGCCGTGTTTAATAAAATTGTTAAGTTTAAAATCCCTTTTGCTGAAGTCCTCATTTTGCCTCCGAACAAACCAGCTAACGATCATCCGACCGAGAGAGAATAGCAACAGGAAGTCAACTTTACAAAGTTGTTGGCATATGATCGTGCTTTTTTTTTCAAGACCGTCAACTAAGAGACCCCCAGAGCGTTGGGCCTATGCAACATGTATACGTGTCATGGCGGGTCCTAGCTGCAAAGAAACGAACAAAGTTAGTTGGCATATTTTCCGTGCTTTTTTTTCTTCACCTTCATTTTTCGGTCTGGTTTGGTTTAGTTTGATTTAGCTTGTTTTACGGTATATCGACCTCAATGCCAACAAGATCTTAATTCCTAGTAATATTTATTTTTTAAAAATGTATTGCTGGTAATATTTTTTTCCAAAAATGTGTTGCTGCTATTAAAACCTATATTTACACTTTCATAATGTTTTGACCCCAGTTTGGGGGTTAACTATTTGCCCATAACTGGGACCCTAATAGGTGCTACCACACTGAGTCAGGGTGAACCTGAGAATACTAGCAATTAAGAGGTGGTTCCACGCTCCTCAAAACCTCCTGATCAGAGACCTTGCTGCTGGATGTAGTTTATCGTCATACCCAGGACGATCATTTTTCCGGAGAAAGTCGCCCCCCTCTTTCTTTAGAGATGACCAAATCTCTGTGGTTCTATAGTGTACTGGAAAGATTATATATGGGAGCAGCTACTGGATTGTATGAGGATATGTAGGATAGATAATGATTGGCCTGAAGAGGTTAAGATTGTAGCGATCGAGAAAGCATCTTCTCGGGAGTATGTAGAGGATTACGTCCGAATTGGTAATAACGAATGGAGTGTTGAAATGAACGAATGAGGTGTTGATATGAACGAAAGAGATGATGATAGGAAGTGAAGACTATCAGGATAAGGAAGATAACGATTGACATTTGACTTGAAGAGGTCAAGATTGAAATATTCATGGAAGCATCCACTTGGGAGTTTGTTCGATAAAGTAGTGGCCCATGGGGAAAAAAAGCTGTCCAAATATAACTTCCTTTTTCCAATCGACTACAAAGAGAATGGGAACGATTTGTCCCAGTGTATGTGACACGGCTGGCTTTAGCTGTGAAGGTCTGAACGGGGGAATATAGCTCGTGAGTTCATATATAGCTTGAAGAATTTGGGTGATACAAGGTGAACGGTGCCAAAAAAGAAACGAAACCAATATGCCGTATTTTATGGTTTTGAAAACAAGCGCTTTTGCTTTCGAAATACGATATTGACTTTTTTACGGTTTATCTACCCCTTGTGTATTTAAATAATACGCCGAAATATATTTTGGATTGTAGGCGTCCGTTTACAGTACCCGGTGTTTCGAAGCGGCCCCCCATCTAAGTTTTGACTGGACACAGCCCAGCTTAACTTCAATGATCGTACAAGAACCTATGTTCCCGTTATATGGGAATTTCATAAATCTGCAATAAGTGAGCGAAAACAAAATTATTTTGAATTGGGTCAGAGATCAAGTTCTCGTAATTCTTTCTTCATATTCCCTCCTGTGTGTTTATGTAATTCTCAAAAACGGTAGCATTACACTTTTTATTAGTATCCGGTATTTTTAGCTGAACCTGTAAACAAATTCTCAAGTTTGAGCCGTATTTCATGTTTAAAATACGACCCTAAAGAGAGTTATAAATTTTAGTTAGTTGCATCAAAAGGAACTCAGCCTCCTTTCAAGCTTAAATTGTGCTTAATTTTTGCACTGATCTGAGTCATATCAGGTTTATAAGTTTCACTCAAAAAAAATAAATAAATAAAAATAACAGAGTACAGTAATTTCTAAAAGCATGCCGTTTACACTCGTGTATAGTGCGAGATTTTATAATCATTTTGTTTTTTCGAAAAAAATAGATCTTGGTCGCATTATACACAGATAATTTAAGACGTTAAAAATCAGCGATAAACGAATGCAAAACTACTGCATCTAAATCTTCATTTTACGGTAGATATTTTCTTGAAACACTGACTCAGGTTGTGACACAAGGTCAGTTTTTAACGTGGGGTCCCGAGTGTTTTCACTCGGGCCGCTGGTCTAAGCTGGTCTTAGCGGGTCATATTTTGTCCAAGCTGGTCTAAGCTGGTCTAAGCTAGTCATACCACCATCAGCCCTGTGACCGGTAAGTATCCGAGTGCGTACACCCCTCCAAGGAGGGATTTACGTGGTAATGACTTGACCCCCCCCTCCACTGAGTCAGGTTTTGACACAAGGTCAGTTTTTAACGTGGGTACCTGAGTGTTTTCGGCCCGCGGGTCCAACCTGGTTAGAGCTGGTCTGATCTAGTCTTGGCTTGTCATAGCTTGTCCAAGCTGGTCAGAGCCGGCCCAAGCTAGTTATAGCCGTGATACCATCAGGACAGGGACGGAGCCCTGGAGCAGGTAAGTATCATCTTCATTTTACGGTAAGTGGTTTTTCTCACCATTTTGGGGTAGCTTTGTACAAAAAAGAATGAAGACCATTTATTTGCTATAAAATATGTCCAGGATGATACCCAGTATTGCAATATTTGACTACGATAGGCTTACTGGTGTTGACCAGAAGCTGGGTGCGCCTTATACACGGGCTACATGTAAAAAAAAAACTCAGATTTTTCACAAAAAAAATCAGGGGTCGCACTAGACACGCAGTCGACTTATACATGAATATATACGATAGATGTTACTGTGTAAGGGTTCTAGTATTAAAGGAAGCAGTTGATATATTAATAAATTTAATTTTATCGACCAAAATAGTGAATAAAGAGTTTTATAGGCATTATTTTAATAGCAAAGCTAATTTTAACTGAGCATGGCCAGTTAATAGTGAGCCTTATTTCTTACTTTTTTTCATCATGAAAAATATAAAAACATAACACTGAGGATATGTAGGATAGATAATGCTTGACCCTTGACTTTAAGAAGTTAAGATTGTGGTATTGGTGGAAGCATCTACTCTGATCTCGGGTGTAAGCTGCATGTGCTGAACTTCTTCCTTATGAATGGAATACGAGGCGGATTAGACGCTGTGTACGTGTCATGGCGGGTCCGAACTGTAAAGGACTAAGTCGTGCTTGTCGGCATGTTTTCCGGGATTACTTTTGTTTCGCTTCATTTTTTCGGAGAAAGTTATCTCTCTTTTTCTTCAAGGAAAGCCTTAGAAATTTTAAATTTCCGTAAGTTTTCATATAAAGTGATGTAATGGAATAACCTGCCACTCCCATGATTGGTGGTACTATAGGTAGTAACCGCCTATAAGTATCCGTTAGGACAGCAGAGAGCAGAGTCACGCCAGAATCTTTTATTCAGATCTTAGCCACTGTCGAACTCTCTGCCTTTGCGTTTATGCGGGCTTACGGGGAATTTTTGGCCGAGGCTACGTGCTCGTATTTCCCCATGTTAAACTCGGCCTTGTGCCACATCCTTCCTCGTGAGGGGGGAGGTAAATACCATCCAGCCGGAATCTGTTAATCATATCTTGGCTGCTGTCGAACTCTCTGCATTTGGGCAGAGAGGAACCCGGACGAGGCTATGCCGAGGGGCAGTTTCTCGTTCGGGGAGGTAGACAGATCCGAACCCGTTTATGCAGGCTTATGGGGAATTTTTGGCCGAGCCTACGGGTTCGGAATGCCCCACCTTAAACTCGTCCTTGTGCCACAACCTCCCTCGTGGAGAGGCAGGTAAATACTGTCGCGCCAGAATCTGTTATTCAGATCTTGGCTGCTGTCGAACTCTCTGTCATTGGGCAGAAATGAACCGGACGAGACTCTGCCCTTCGGCGTAGCCTCGTCCGGGGAGGTAGACATACCCGAACCCGTTTATTCGGGCTTACGGGAAATTTTTGGCCGAGCCTAAGGGCTCGTATTGCCCCACGTTAAACTCGGCTTTGTGCCACGTCCTAGCTCGTGAGGAGGCCGGTAAATACCGTCGCGTCAGAATCTGTTAATGAGATCTTGGCCACTGTCGAACTCTCTGCATTTGCGTTTATGCGGGCTTACGGGGAATTTTTGGCCGAGGCTACGGGCTCGTATTGCCCCACGTTAAACTCGGCTTTGTGCCACGTCCTAGCTCGTGAGGAGGCCGGTAAATACCGTCGCGTCAGAATCTGTTAATGAGATCTTGGCCACTGTCGAACTCTCTACCTTTGCTTTTATGCGGGCTTACGGGGAATTTTTGGCCGAGTCTACGGGCTCGTATTGCTCCACTCGGCCTTGCGCCACATCCTTCCTCGTGGGGAGGTAGGTAAATGCCATCGATCTGGGATCTGCGTGAACTAGCGGCCTTCCGATAGCAGCACGTACACAACTGTACTGACTTGCAACGATTGTGCGCTTAAGTATTAATTCCTTGCTTGTTGTACTGGTTTCTACAATAAACATGTTACTATTTAGCCACCGTGTTTGTCCATTCTATATTCCTATTAGCACGGAATATAACAAAAAGTAATGTGAATCTCGCCTTAGGCTTAAATTTGGGTCTAATCCACATGTTTTCATAAAGTTCAGGAATAATTGATTCGCTTTCTACGGTTTATCAATCCCTTGCAGAATATTTAAATTCCAGTAATATTTTCAAATTGTAAGAATTTTTTTAGGAGATAATAAAGGTTTAGTGATACAAGTCTTAATGACTAACCCATAGCTGAGGGGAGATATGGATTCATTCCTTTGTGCCTAAGTGAATATCAAGTACCCAACGGGAATTGAAACTCGGCTTTCCAATTAAGAATTATCCATGATACCACCCGCACATCCAAGCTTACACCTCCTGGTATTCCCAAATAAAGTTCATGCTAACAAAAAAACAAAAAAAACAAAAAACAAGGAGGAGTGTGTACCAGTTCAAAAGACAGAGGAGAAGTGTAAACCGAGCAATAAATGAAGTGAACAATGAGGAAGTTTTAAGGAAAACAGGTACTACAAAGAAACGTTATTATTAATACCAGATGGTTGAAATATTTAGGACGTATAAATGAGGAAAGAAAGCCTGCAAAATTTAACACCCACAAGGCAATAGAAGAGGGTGAAATGGCGAGTAACAAAATGAGTTCGAATTAATGGATAGCAAATCAAGGATAAATAAGGAATGGCAAACGATCGAAATTTATTTAGAACAACAAACGACAGGAATTTTCACGAGATTTTTTTTCTAATACCATATCCCTTCCGGATTTAAACGATCATGGCTCTCCACAGATTCCGTTTCATTATTATTTTTGAATGACAACGATTTTTTAAAATTCTTTTTACAGAGGGTTCATTCTGTACAAGGCCTGAGATAAAGGGTTACATTAATCCGGATAGGACGGGGAGATAACGGTTAATCCTAGACTTGAACAAATTAAGAATGTAGTGATCAGGGAAACATCCTCTTGGGAGTGTGTCCCACGGAACAGTGGTTCGAGGACAGAAGCTATTCGAGTGGAACTTACTTCCTGTGAAAGGTGGTAGAATGGTTGCTCGTAGCCTCCTGTACGGTTTGAAATTCATAATTGTCATTAAAATTGGCGGCTATCTAAGGCTAGGGAGTCGAGTCTACCCTACTATTTAATCAACAGTTGAAGATAAAATAGATGGATTTGTGACATTCCCAAAGTCATTTGTATTAAAATAAACGCAACAGACTAAACCCGGATCTGAACTCGGCTCCTTGATTGCACTTTGCGGACCAGTATCCGTTACACTTGTCCATGTGCCAGACTTGATTAAGCTTAATAAGTATTTGGTAGAGGGTGGAGTTTAATGAATATTTACTTTTGTAGCGCGTTTTACCACAACTAAAAAACCCATACTCTTTATTGTCCCCTTTCTGGAACCCGAGGTTGAAATTAATTAAAGAGAGAAAATAAGGGTCAGTTTTTGATCTCTGTGGCATCTCAAAACGTGAAATACCGAAGCGATCATGTCAAAACTAGAGTGCGAATATAAACTGTCGCCATTTTATGTTTAATTTCGCGCATGCGCGTTTGCTGTTTTTTTTATTTATTTTGTTGACTGTACAGTATAGTAGCGTCAGTTGAGCACCGTCTGTGAGAAAAAAGAACACCATGATGCAATTTACTCCGCCAGAAATTTAGAAACGGCTTGTTGTATTGCTTGACATTCACGACGGAAGCTCCAATGCATACATTTCAGAGTGCTTATGTTTCCAATCTGCGGACAGTGCAGAGGATTCGGAAAGAATTTGATGAGTCTAATGGTGACTACGAAGTTATGTCAGCTCGGAAAACTCACTATGATCGTTCTGGTAAGAAAAGAACTCCCGAATTTGTTGGTGACAGCCTGAGACTCAACACGGAGCCTTACATCTGCTTCCCTAGGTCAAGAGGGTAGCTGCTGGAAGATACTGTGTCTGGCAACAGGACTCTTCACCATGCCACACCAGCAGGAGAAAACAGTCATAGCTGCCAGACAATTTCTGCGACCACATCACCCAGTATATCTGTCCATCTAACTACCCAGACTGCAACCCCCTTGATTATTGCGTGTGGTGTGCAGTTCAGCGAGAGACTAACAAAACTCTTTGTAACACGAAAGATGAACTAAAGGCAAGGATTGTTGCAGAATTCACCAACTTAAAGAAAGAGACTGCCCAGAAAAGTTGGAGAAGATTCCGAAGTTGTCTGGAGGTCGTGGTTGAAGCTAATGACTATTGTATTGAATAGATTTACTCTTTAGTATTTCAAGACATTTGCGTGTCATTTTGGAAAATATATCTGTTGAAGTGAGATGTCAGTGTTATTTTGATTTTTGCGTAATTTAGACGACAATTTATCCATCGCACCCTGTCTATACGCGCAAATAAATATTAGATTATTTTATTTACTTATGTATTTATCATTTCTCTAACATTTTTCTTTTTTTTTTTTCAAGCCTATACAAGTCAGGCCAATCGTTGTTTGTCACTGGTTCTCTCGTGTAAAAATATGGGACGTTGCTTTTTTTTTTTTTTTTTTGTTTTTCAAAAGTAAGAAGGAACCGGATGTGGATTGAGTGACGTAATAATTTTCATCGAGTGGGTAGTGGTGAAACATTAAACCATCCGTCTAGACACAGCGATAAACACTATGATTTACTGTTGTGTAGGTTTTTTGCGTAATTTAGACGACAATTTATCCATCGCACCCTGTAGAATAAAATCATTAATTGTGTCGTAAATGCTGTTGTCGGCACGTTGAGGATAAGCTTAGTAAATGTCTATAGCGTTTGTAATGTCGAGTATTGATTGCATCACGCGTTGATTGAGAAATTCCAATAATCAATGAAATCCCTAAGAAAAAGTACGTTTAGTTTTCTGATTTGGTTTGGTTTGTTTTATGGCATATCAACGTCAATGCCGACAAATTTGTATTGCTAGAAATATTTTTTCCTCCAAAAACCTATTTCTGGTAATATTTTTCCTTCAAAAAATCTATTTCTGGTAATATTTTTCCTTCAAAAATCTATTTCTGGTAATATTTTTTTCCTCCAAAAACCTATTTCTGGTAATATTTTTCCTTCAGAAATCTATTACTGATAATATATTTTCCTTCAAAAATCCATTTCTGGTAATATATTTTCTTCAAAAATCTATCGCTGCTCATAGTTTTTTCAAAAAATGTATTGCTGTTAACATTAAAAAAAACAAAAAAAACGCTCCTCAAAACCTCCTAATCCAAGGCCTAGCTGTCGGATGTTGTTTATTGTCTTACCCAGGACGCGGATGTAGTTTATTGTCTTGCCCAGGGCGCGAATGTAGTTTATTGTCTTACCCAGGACGTCGATGTAGTTTATTGTCTTGCTCAGGTCGCGGATGTAGTTTATTGTCTTACCCAGTACGCGAATGTAGTTTATTGTCTTACCCAGGACGCGGATGTAGGTTATTGTCTTACCCATGACGCGGATGTAGTTTATTGTCTTACCCAGGACGCGGATGTAGTTTATTGTCTTGCCCAGGACGCGAATGTAGTTTATTGTCTTACCCAGGACGCGGATGTAGTTTTTGTCTTGCCCAGGACGCGGATGTAGTTTATTGTTTTACCCAGTACGCGAATGTAGTTTATTGTCTTACCCAGGACGCGGATGTAGTTTATTGTCTTACCCAGTACGCGAATGTAGTTTATTGTCTTACCCAGGACGCGAATGTAGTTTATTGTCTTACCCAGGACGGGTTTAGTTTTCTGCTATTAAGCAAACAAGCAGAATTATAAAAAAAAGCAAAACGCTAATTAATTCATAAAATTAACTGCGTTTAAATCGGGTGTCAGAGATACAGTAGGTGTAGTTATGATTTACAGCCGCGTCAAGAGTTGATCGAGTAATAATAGGAGTAGATAGGTTTGTCTATCGTCCGGTTCACACTCCACTCCGGTCTTTTGAACAGGTGTAGAGGTTTATCACTTGTTCCCTGTTTAGGATTGTGCTTCTGGTTCCTTTTAATGTCTTCACATTACCGTTCCCTCCCCGTTGTCTCCTGCGTCTTAGTAGCATTATCGCCTCCCTTGTGGTGAATTGATTAAAAAAAACACTTCGGAAGCAAATAAGATGTTTCCAAATGCATATCCAGTGTCTCTTTATACTCGAATCAATTCCGATAATGCAGTTATATCTTCTTTCGTAAAACATAGATGTGAGCCATCCAACTATATTAAAATTAGTTAGTCTCAAAATCCCACATTACTTGTAGAAAGAATAAAACAATGAGTTTCATCATAATTATTATTTTCGTTCGCTGTTTCACATTATTAGCACAATGAAGATACAAATAGTTCGAATTAGACAACTACTATTTTGTTCAATGTTTCACATTATTTACTCAATGAAAGAAACAATTAGTTCGAATTAGGCATCTATTGTTTTTGTTGGATGTTTCACATAATTTATAGAAAGCTTAAAACTATTAAAGGCATAAAAGATATGTATTATTGTCGTTCTTCATCTCACATTATTTACACAAGAAATAAAACGATTGGCTTCCTCATATGCTTTTATTTTGCATATTTGTCATTATTGATAGATAAT
Organism: Acanthosepion pharaonis; assembly: GCA_903632075.3. NCBI lineage: Eukaryota > Metazoa > Mollusca > Cephalopoda > Sepiida > Sepiidae > Acanthosepion > Acanthosepion pharaonis. The sequence continues at coordinate 2,248,362 of CAHIKZ030004545.1, forward strand.
TGGAATTTTTTCATTTCGTATTAACAGATTTTAGTATCTCAAAAAAAAAAAAAGAAAAAACGACATTACTTTTCGAAAGGATTTCTAAGAAGAAATTCTTGCATTTTACCACTAATGTTTCTTCTTGAAGATTCAAACTTTGGAGATGAATAAAGAACTATTTCAAACTGCATTCTGCTTTTTGTTGTCTATAATTATAGTCTATGAATTACCTCGTGAGATATTCCTAAAATTTTGAAGAATGCTTAAACACAAAAATACACCACTGAAATTCTAAACAAATCCAAATCCTCATAGCATTAATCGAACTGGAAATATTGACACTATCTGCCAAGATAACGCCTCCGTAAATGTCACTGTGATAAATACATACGGAATTCCTTTAATGAAAGCTAAAGTGAATATTTCACTCTTTTGTCTGTTGGTTGCTTCTTCACCTGAACTTAATAGAATTTGGCAGTTGAGACAAACAAGAGCTCTCCAAAAGAAGAAACGGTATTGATTTTCGATAAGCGCTTCAAAGGAATAAAATTAATCAAAACAGTTTTGATCGTTAAATACACAAAGATATGCAAATGACGTGTTCACTGTGTTTATTTTCTATAACAGAAATAAAATGAATTTACAGGAAATAAAATTTACTCATATCATAGATAGAGAACTGAACGAAAATCCATATTTAATTTCTATGATAATTATTATTATCAAGTGCTGCCAAAGTTCATTTAATATACTCGATATAAAGAATAAAGGGAAATCACGCGTCCCATCAAGACATTGGGGACCATGACTCTCCACAACTTCTATCCTTTGTAGCTCTTAGCAATATTGTTCTTTGTAACGAAGGCGTTCTTCTTTTATGTGACGCTTCCCTTCATTATATAAGCGATCATGACTCTCCACAACTTCTATCCCTAGTAGCTCTTGGCAATATTGTTCTTTGTAACGGAGGCGTTCTTCTTTTATGTGACGCGTCTCTTCAAGATATAAGCGATCATGACTCTCCACAACTTCTATCCCTTGTAGTTCTTAGCAATATTGTTCTTTGTAACGAAGGCGTTCTTCTTTTATGTGACGCTTCCCTTCATTATATAAGCGATCATGACTCTCCAAAACTTCTATCCCTTGTAGCTCTTAGCAATATTGTTCTTTGTAACGGAGGCGTTCTTCTTTCATGTGACGCTTCCCTTCATTATATAAGCGATCATGACTCTCCACGACTTCTATCCCTTGTAGCTCTTAACAATATTGATCTTTGTAATGGAGGCGTTCTTCTTTTATGTGACGCGTCTCTTCAAGATATAAGCGATCATGACTCTCCACAACTTCTATCCCTTGTAGTTCTTAGCAATATTGTTCTTTGTAACGAAGGCGTTCTTCTTTTTGTGACGCGTCTCTTCAAGATATAAGCGATCATGACTCTCCACAACTTCTATCCCTTGTAGCTCTTAGCAATATTGTTCTTTGTAACGGAGGCGTTCTTCTTTTATGTGACGCTTCCCTTCATTATATAAGCGATCATAGCTCTCCACAACTTCTATCCCTAGTAGCTCTTGGCAATATTGTTCTTTGTAACGGAGGCGTTCTTCTTTTATGTGACGCGTCTCTTCAAGATATAAGCGATCATGACTCTCCACAACTTCTATCCCTTGTAGTTCTTAGCAATATTGTTCTTTGTAACGAAGGCGTTCTTTTTTTGTGACGCGTCTCTTCAAGATATAAGCGATCATGACTCTCCACAACTTCTATCCCTTGTAGCTCTTAGCAATATTGTTCTTTGTAACGGAGGCGTTCTTCTTTTATGTGACGCTTCCCTTCATTATATAAGCGATCATAGCTCTCCACAACTTCTATCCCTAGTAGCTCTTGGCAATATTGTTCTTTGTAACGGAGGCGTTCTTCTTTTATGTGACGCGTCTCTTCAAGATATAAGCGATCATGACTCTCCACAACTTCTATCCCTAGTAGCTCTTGGCAATATTGTTCTTTGTAACGGAGGCGTTCTTCTTTTATGTGACGCTTCCCTTCATTATATAAGCGATCATGACTCTCCACAACTTCTATCCCTTGTAGCTCTTAGCAATATTGTTCTTTGTAACGGAGGCGTTCTTCTTTTATGTGACGCTTCCCTTCATTATATAAGCGATCATAGCTCTCCACAACTTCTATCCCTTGTAGTTCTTAGCAATATTGTTCTTTGTAACGGAGGCGTTCTTCGTTTATGTGACGCGTCTCTTCATTATATAAGCGATCATGACTCTCCACAACTTCTATCCCTAGTAGCTCTTAGCAATATTGTTCTTTGTAACGGAGGCGTTCTTCTTTTATGTGACGCTTCCCTTCATTATATAAGCGATCATGACTCTCCACAACTTCTATCCCTAGTAGCTCTTAGCAATATTGTTCTTTGTAACGGAGGCATTCTTCTTTTATGTGACGCTTCCCTTCATTATATAAGCGATCATGACTCTCCACAACTTCTATCCCTAGTAGCTCTTGGCAATATTGTTCTTTGTAACGGAGGCGTTCTTCTTTTATGTGACGCGTCTCTTCAAGATATAAGCGATCATGACTCTCCACAACTTCTATCCCTTGTAGTTCTTAGCAATATTGTTCTTTGTAACGGAGGCGTTCTTCTTTTATGTGACGCTTCCCTTCATTATATAAGCGATCATGACTCTCCACAACTTCTATCCCTTGTAGCTCTGAGCAATATTGTTCTTTGTAACGGAGGCGTTCTTCTTTTATGTGACGCTTCCCTTCATTATATAAGCGATCATGACTCTCCACAACTTCTATCCCTTGTAGCTCTTAGCAATATTGTTCTTTGTAACGGAGGCGTTCTTCTTTTATGTGACGCGTCTCTTCAAGATATAAGCGATCATGACTCTCCACAACTTCTATCCTTTGTAGCTCTTAGCAATATTGTTCTTTGTAACGGAGGCGTTCTCCTTTTATGTGACGCGTCTCTTCAAGATATAAGCGATCATGACTCTCCACAACTTCTATCCCTTGTAGCTCTTGGCAATATTGTTCTTTGTAACGGAGGCGTTCTTCTTTTATGTGACGCTTCCCTTCATTATATAAGCGATCATGACTCTCCACAACTTCTATCCCTTGTAGCTCTTAGCAATATTGTTCTTTGTAACGGAGGCGTTCTTCTTTTATGTGACGCTTCCCTTCATTATATAAGCGATCATAGCTCTCCACAACTTCTATCCCTAGTAGCTCTTAGCAATATTGTTCTTTGTAACGGAGGCGTTCTTCTTTTATGTGACGCTTCCCTTCATTATATAAGCGATCATGACTCTCCACAACTTCTATCCCTAGTAGCTCTTGGCAATATTGTTCTTTGTAACGGAGGCGTTCTTCTTTTATGTGACGCGTCTCTTCAAGATATAAGCGATCATGACTCTCCACAACTTCTATCCCTTGTAGTTCTTAGCTTCCCTTCAATATTGTTCTTTGTAACGGAGGCGTTCTTCTTTTTATGTGACGCTTCCCTTCATTATATAAGCGATCATGACTCTCCACAACTTCTATCCCTTGTAGCTCTGAGCAATATTGTTCTTTGTAACGGAGGCGTTCTTCTTTTATGTGACGCTTCCTTCATTATATAAGCGATCATGACTCTCCACAACTTCTATCCCTAGTAGCTCTTAGCAATATTGTTCTTTGTAACGGAGGCGTTCTTCGTTTATGTTCTTCATTTATAAGCGATCGACTCTCCTTCATTATATAACGGAGGCGTTCTTCTTTTATGTGACGCTTCCCTTCATTATATGATCATGACTCCACAACTTCTATCCCTAGTAGCTCTGCTTAATATTGTTCTTTGTAACGGAGGCGTTCTTTTATGTGACGCTTCCCTTCATTATATAAACGATCATGACTCTCCACAACTTCTATTAGTTCTTAGCAATATTGTTCTTTGTAACGGAGGCGTTCTTCTTTTATGTGACGCTTCCCTTCATTATATAAGCGATCATGACTTCTCCACAACTTCTATCCCTAGTAGCTCTTGGCAATATTGTTCTTTGTAACGGAGGCGTTCTTCTTTTATGTGACGCGTCTCTTCAAGATATAAGCGATCATGACTCTCCACAACTTCTATCCCTAGTAGCTCTTGGCAATATTGTTCTTTGTAACGGCGTTCTTCTTTTATGTGACGCGTCTCTTCAAGATATCCCTCCACAACTTCTAGTTCTTAGTTCTTAGCAATATTGTTCTTTGTAACGAAGGCGTTCTTCTTTTATGTGACGCGTCTCTTCAAGATATAAGCGATCATGACTCTCCACAACTTCTATCCTTTGTATCTCTTAGCAATATTGTTCTTTGTAACGGAGGCGTTCTTCTTTTATGTGACGCGTCTCTTCAAGATATAAGCGATCATGACTCTCCACAACTTCTATCCCTTGTAGTTCTTAGCAATATTGTTCTTTGTAACGGAGGCGTTCTTCTTTTATGTGACGCTTCCCTTCATTATATAAGCGATCATGACTCTCCACGACTTCTATCCCTTGTAGCTCTTAACAATATTGTTCTTTGTAACGGAGGCGTTCTTCTTTTATGTGACGCGTCTCTTCAAGATATAAGCGATCATGACTCTCCACAACTTCTATCCCTTGTAGTTCTTAGCAATATTGTTCTTTGTAACGAAGGCGTTCTTCTTTTTGTGACGCGTCTCTTCAAGATATAAGCGATCATGACTCTCCACAACTTCTATCCCTTGTAGCTCTTAGCAATATTGTTCTTTGTAACGGAGGCGTTCTTCTTTTATGTGACGCTTCCCTTCATTATATAAGCGATCATAGCTCTCCACAACTTCTATCCCTTGTAGTTCTCAGCAATATTGTTCTTTGTAACGGAGGCGTTCGTCTTTTATGTAACGAGTCCCTTCAAGATATAAGCGATCATGACTCTCCACGACTTCTATCCCTTGTAGCTCTTAACAATATTGTTCTTTGTAACGGAGGCGTTCTTCTTTTATGTGACGCGTCTCTTCAAGATATAAGCGATCATGACTCTCCATAACTTCTATCCCTTGTAGCTCTTAGCAATATTGTTCCTCGTAACGGAGGCCTTCTTATTTTATGTGACGCGTCACTTTAAGATTTAAGCGATCATGACTCTCCACAAATTCTATCCCTTGTAGCTCGTAGAAATATTGTTCTTTGTAACGGAGGCCTTCTTCCTCTTATAGGTGACGCCTCCCTTCAAGAAATGTGATCATGACTCTCCACGACTTCTATTCCTTGTAGCTCTTAACAGTATTGTTCTTTGTATTGGATGCCTTGTTGTTCTTTTATGTGATGCCTCCCTTCAAGGCATAGGCGATTATGACCCTCCACAACCTCCTATCCTTTTTAGCTCTCATCCCATATTTTTCTTGTCCTCTCTTTTCTCCGTGAGGCTTAAGTTTTCCAAGCCCTCCTTCCTCAGTATGTGTCCAATTTATTGCAGCTGTATTTTCATAATTCTGAGTATAAATGGCCTCACTGTTGCCATTTTCCATAATACTGCCTTGTTGCTTACTGGTCTGTCCAAGGAATTTTCGGTATCTTCTGGGAAACCACATTTCTGCTGCCTCTAGTTTTTATTTCCTCGGCTTTAAGGAAATTTTCCTGCCATATAATAGGGTTGATAACATTTAGCAATTCAGCGCTTTTTCCTTCCTGCGTATGAGGATAAACAATATCCGTATCCTGGGTAAGACGATAAACTACGTCCGACAGCAAGACTGTCTTATCAAACTGGGATCAAAATACTATGAAAGTGTAAAAATAGGTTTTAGTACTAGAAATACATTGTAAAAATATTATTACCAGCAATACATTTTTGAAAATAAAAAAAATATGACCAGCGATACATTTTTGTAAATAAAAAAAATATGAAAAGCGATACATTTTTGAAGAAAAACATGTTACCAGAAATAGATTTTTTGAAGAAAAAATATTGCCAGAAATAGATTTTTTGAAGGAAAACCATTACCAGAAATAGATTTTTGAAGAAAAATATATTACCAGAAATAGAGTTTTTGAAGGAAAAATATTGCCAGAAATAGATTTTTTGAAGGAAAAATATTACCAGAAATAGATTTTTGAAGAAAAATATATTACCATAAATAGATTTTTTGAAGGAAAAATATTACCAGAAATAGATTTTTGAAGGAAAAATATTACCTGAAATAGGTTTTTGAAGAAAAGCATATTACCAGAAATAGATTTTTTGAAGGAAAAAATATTACCAGCAATACATTTTTGAAAATAAAATATTACCAGCAATAATAATCTTGTCGGCATTAAATAAGCTACTGAGATTGATATGCCGTAAAACAAACCAAACCAAATCAAACCAATCGACTCTTTTTTATTTATTTATTTCATTTTATTATTTTTTTTTATTTTTTATTTTTTGCTTCTAACGAAATTATTCCGTTTCTCAGTACCTTGCTTCGTTTACGGAATGCGTATTCGGATCTCGCTGTTGCATTTTCCATTATCTATTAAAACGCTTCCCAAATATTTGAACTTCCGCGCTTGCTTGATGTTGATATCTCCAAGTTGTAATTTGTATCTTTGGCTTTTTTATCTTGCTTGTCACCATAACTTCTGTCTTCTTTCAGTAGATGGTTAGTCCTTTTTTTTTTTCACTTTCTTCTAACCATTCTATCTATGACTTAGTTTCCTTTCCGAGTCACCTATCAACAGTGTCATCTGCGTATCTTATATAGTTAAGATAATAATACTCACTGATAATAAATCCTGATAGGATCTCCAAGCAGTAAAGCCATTGAGATACAAGGAGTAACTAGGTGTGAAAGAATTAGAAAACAGAAATATTATTAAGGAGTGAGAACAATAAACGTGTCATCAGGAAGACAGTAAATAACAATTTGATATTGCATTTAAATATTTTCAGATAAAAAAGATGGCCGGAAAGCATGGGGATGAATGAGAGATCCACAAGCAAGAAGTGTGAGAAAAGAAAAATGTTAGGATGGAGCTTAAGGTTGCATCTAACCAATTCAACTGTGAATCGGCGAGACCTAGCTGACAGTCTAGTACTGCACTTAAATTCATAAAGTCTAGGTACGATAGTAAAGAGCTCATCTCAACAATTACAATGAAAGTATTTATAGAAACAGGTTTGAGTTTTTTTCGTTTTATGGCATATAAACCTCAATGGGTTATTTAATGACTACAAAATCTTTATTGCTGGTGATATTTTTTTCAAGAAGAATTTCTGGTAATATTTTTTTCAAGAAGAATTTCTGGTAATTTTTTTTTTTCAAGAAGAATTTCTGGTAATTTTTTTTTTCAAGAAGAATTTTTGGTAATATTTTTATCAAGAAGAATTTCTGGTAATATTTTTTTTTCAAGAAGAATTTCTGGTAATATTTTTTTCAAGAAGTATTTCTGGTAATATTTTTTTTCAAAAAGAATTTCTGGTAATTTTTTGTTCAAGAAGAATTTCTGGTAATATTTTTTTTTTAAAGAAGAATTTATGGTAATATTTTTCTGTAGAATGTATTGCTGGTAGTATTTTATCCGGTAATAATTTTTTACAAAAATATGTTGCTGTATTTAATTTTTAATTTTATTTACCTCTTTCTACACGTTTTGATACCATTTTGGTAACAGGTGGTACCACCACGGGTCAGGGTGGACCTGGGAGGAGGTAGAGGATGAATCAATCTGTGGAAAAGACATATTATTGTCTTCCGCCCCTTTTCTACTTTTGTATAGCTACTCAGGAAGCACGGTGGAGTAATGGACAGTGGCTCGGATTAAGGAATCGGAGAACGGTGTTCGAATTCTACTCGGATCTGTTACATTCACTTACGTGCTAATGACCTTAGTAAAGGTATGGATTATATTCTTAAGGCTATGGGAAAAATAGCAGAACAGACTGGATTTTGTAACCTTGGGTAGTAACCAGTCTAGGTGAAAGTAACTCTGAATTCAAAACTGTATTTAGCCCTGGCGAAGCACATACTATACAGCTAAAAATTCGCAGTTGGAACAGATTTTCAGCCACGTTCCTCGCTGGTGCCAAATTGTAATGATCCGGCTGTTCCTTTAGATCCATTAGCGACATCTTGTTTACAGATGAGTGGAGTTAAATCCATGGTCATTGATGGAGGCCTATAGTTATTCGTTCATTTCCTATTTAGATGCCGGTGGTTTGCTCACAGTATAATTCCCGGATTGTTCTAACATACACTACAGTTCAAAAGTTTGAAACCGCCGCCAGAAATAGCATCGGATGAACGTTAAAAAAAACGTAAAAAAAAAAAAAAAAAAAAAAAAAAAAAAAAAAAAAAAAAAAAAAAAAAAAGAAAAAAAAGAAAAAAAGAAAAGAAAAAGAAAAAAAAGAAAAAAGAAAAAAAAGAGAAAAAAAAGAAAAAAGAAAAAAGAGAAAAAAAGAAAAAAAAGAAAAAAAAAGAAAATAAAAGAAAAAAAAAGAAAAAGAAAGAAAAAAAAGAAAAAAGAAAAAAAAGAAAAAAGAAAAAAAAAGAAAAAAAAGAAAAAAAAGAAAAAGAGCATTGAAAAAAGAATGAAATCAATTATCACACTTTTACTTTGAGGAACTTTTGCAACGCATGCCAAAAATTTGTGCTGCAGTAATCAAGACGGAAGGAAGATATTTTGACAAGTGCAAAATTTAATCATAAAATGCTTTTTTTTCTTTTTATTATAATACAATTTCTAATAGCCATGTAAAATAATTTTCTTTTATTTAAAGTACAAACAGTTACTTTTGGGGCCAATTTAAAAAAAAAAATTATCTCAAACTATTGAACTGTAGGGTAGATGCTAAATAGATCTAGTTTTTCAAAAGACAGAAATACATATGTAAATCAAGGTTAGGTTTATACTGGAGTCAAAAGGTTGGCATTGACCGATTTTATAGTTTATTAGTCGTTGTTACGCTTGAGTTCAGAGGCAGACGTTAGTCAAGATTTCTACTTACCTCAACAAATACCGTGACCCCTTGGTGGATTTATTCATCTGCTTAACTCTAAGAAGCACTGAGAATCAATAGATAGATAGATACATAGATAGATAGATAGATAGATCATTTTTTCGTTAGAAAATGGTTGCAGAGTGGAAAATAATTCGTCCCTTCAAGGACGAGGAAACGTATTTAAACTCTATCAAGAAAGGAACGCCAAGACGAGGTAGCTCCTGCCTATATATGGCAACAGTTTACCATTTTCAGTCATAGGTTCATAGAAAACCATTAACAGGAACTATTATATGTCCGTGTTGTGAATGAGTATAAGAGGAAACTAAAGAGTTGAATGTGGAAATTGTAATAATATTGGCTTGGGAAAGCATTTCCAGTGTACAGCTGTAATCAAATGTATTTTCTTTTTCTTTTAAAATAATTTGAGAATTTCACCATTGAATACAGACAACGAAATGAAAATAGCTCACCCAAAAAGTGAGCTGACTGTGATAGATAGATAGATAGATAGATAGATAGATAGATAGATAGATAGATAGATAGATAGATAGATAATGAAGAGACTGAGATAGATATATAAATACAGAGAGAAAGTGATAATGAACAGACTGGATAGATAGATACATACGTACATATATAACAAATTCATATAAATATATATATATAGATATAGATATAGATATAGATGCATACATACATACATACATATATAACAAACTGAGATAGATAGATAGATAGATAGATAATGAGCAAACTGAGATAGATATATAAATAGAGAGAGAAAGTGATAATGAAGAGACTGAGATAGATAGATACATACATACATATATAACAAATTTCATATATATATATATATATATATATATATATATATATATAGAGAGAGAGAGAGAGAGAGAGAGAGATACATACATACATACATACATATATAACAAACTGAGATAGATAGATAGATAGATAGATAGATAGATAGATAGATAGATAGATAGATAGATCTACTTTTCCAAAAGACAGAAATCGCAGAAAGATTAATCCGGACAGTAAGTGACCTGATAAAGCATTAATTTTACAAAAAATTTAAATTAAATGAAAGGCCGGATGAATTTACGATCTGTTTTTATCATATGGGCTGTGGATATCAAAGTGAGCACTTGTCTTTGACACCTTTTGTTACTATTTTTCCTTAAAACGTCCTCGTTAATCACATGTTCAGTCGATGGTAGTCTCAGCATCCTCCTGTAGTACCACGTTCATGTATAAAGTAAACTCTCTGTTAATTTTTTACTCTAGAAATACATCGTAAAATATTTTACTATAGAAACGAATTTCGTGGTAAAGATTTAAGAAAATAGAACTAATATAAAATTACATTATTTTCAAAATCATTCCACTCCAAACAAGTCGATAATGACGCAAAGACGCAAGGGTCCCCTGGGAGAGAAATAGAATTAAAAGACTTTGGAAAGAACTAGAAACCCAATCCCAAGCAAGGACTAAAGAATAAGCCTCTACGTCTATACAAAAACCAAGGAGGAGTGTGAAGCGGGCGACAGGCGAACCTATCTACTCCTATTGAGGAGAATAAAAACAATTAAATAAATAAGTAATAAATAAAATTTCAGAGTTCAGGCGTAAACGTTAAAAATATAGAGTTGAATTAGATTTTAGAAGGAACCGGAAACCCAATCCTAAACAGGAAACAAGGAATAAGTCTCTACTGTTCAAAAGAGAGGGGAGCCGTGTCAACCGGACGATAAGCGAACCTATCTACTCCTATTGACGAGAAAAAGTAAATAAATGATTAGGAAATAACATTTCAGAGTTTAGGCTGAGACGTTAGAGGTATAGTTTATGAGTTGGAGTAAACTTTAGAATGAACCGGAAATCAATCCTAAACAAGAAACTAGGAACAAACCTCTCTTCCTTTTCAAAAGATCGTAGAAGATTAACCAAAATATTCACAACGTATTTCAGCTGTAGATATAATAAAAAAATAAGAGTATATTCTTATCCGTTAATCAAGTATTATTTTCCTATGAGCGACACATGATTTACAAGTAGGTTTATCGAAGTATATTATTTTTGTTAAAATGGTAGGATAAGACTTTCGTTAGTGATGTTTTCTTCTTTTTTTTTTTGCTTTGTTTTGTTTGTTTGTTTGTTTTTTTTTGCATTTTTTATCTCACCAGTTCTTACTAAGTATATTGATTAAAGGAATAAACATGAGCCATCTATAAAGCCAATAATGTTTTGAATTCGCTTGATGAATTTCATAACATGTCAACGCTTACTGGGTTAATTAATGTCGATATCTACTTTTATACTATACCTGAGTCTCTGGGTAAACTGTTGTCAGGTGAATATCTGAGTACATATGTAAATAAAAGTTAAATTTAGATAGATAGATAGATAGATAGATAGATAGATAGATAGATAGATAGATAGATAGATAGATGGTAGGTTTATACCTGAGTCTACAGGTAGACATTGAACGATTTTATAGTTTATTAGTCGTTATTACGCTTGAGTTCAGAGGTAGACGTTAGTCAAGCTTTCTACTTGCTTCAACAAATATCGTGACTCTTTTAAGGATTTATTCATCTGCTTGGGATGCGTTCGCTGTATTCCAGGCCTCACCAACAAGGCAACTCTATCTAATGATTCTC
>CAHIKZ030004545.1:2280000-2312500 GCA_903632075.3 Acanthosepion pharaonis
ATAGATAGATAGATAGATAGATAGATAGATAGATAGATAGATAGTGAACAGACTGAGATATAGATAGAGAATGAACAGACTTTGATAGATAGATAGATAGATAGATAGATAGATAGATAGATAGATAGATAGATAGATATTTTCTTTCGATTCCTGGACTACATTGATATTCTAAAGAAAGCGGTAAATTGAATTTGTAAAACTGAATGAGCATAACGTTTTAATTGTTTTTATTTCATTAGCCTTTGTTGCAATAGCGACAATTTCTACTTGAGCAACTCGTGGTCATTTTACCACTGGCTCCAACTCTTCCAATTCCAATGAACAAACCTCACCTGGAAAGACTAATGAATGGAACGAATAAGTTATAAAGAAAAAAAAATGGTGCGCTTGGAAATTCTGTAAGATGGCAATTTTTAGTTGCACACTCTCTCTCTCTCTCTCTCTCTCTCTCGCTCTCTCTCTCTCTCTCTCTCTGTCTCTGTCTGTCTTTCTTTCTATTTATCTCTCTTTCACTCTCTCTTATCGCTTTCTTTATTTTCCTCCCGACTTTCTTTCTCAAAGCTCTTCATCATCAATAACTCTTTTTTTTTCTTTTTTTAAACTTTTGCTCACTTTTCATTCGAGAAATAAAACTCTTTCATGAAGCAATCAGAAAAAACCAATACACGAATAACATTTTTCTTTCATAGCATTTTAACCTTTGTGCTCTCCGGGTTTTATTCAGGGTGTCTGTCGACTCTGTTAACCGCCAGCGGATTTCAAACTGAATTTTTAATTTAATCTCCGCTAGTCAGATTGTCCTCGTTCTGATATCCATATATCGAAATATTAACTGGAAAATTTTCTTGGGAAAGGTATTAATCTATCTCTTCTCCTCCTATCTGTATTAAATAGTAGGAATTGTATTTGAAAATATCATTATCTTCCCCACAAAATCTAAAAATTTTGATTGAAAAATACCTAAAAACAAAGAAAAAATATTCTTGAGCCCAGCATATGGCCTTAGACACCCTGTTTCCATTGAGTCTGAATCAGTATTAACCATCCCAGGGATTGAACATGCAATTTTTATACCACCAAATTCATGAACCTACGATTTAATTCCCAATGATGGTACTCCAACCCCAGTGAGTGCAAAATAAAATTTAACTCGAATAAGGTGCGAGTGGTTTGTAACCATTTTTATTTGAAAAAAATAGAAAAATAAAAATCATTCTTACAGCCTAAAATATGTTTCAGTTTCTAATAACCCATAAAGGGTTGATAATCCGTAAAAAAAACAAATCAATCAATTCAACATATGACCTTAGACGACCTTTCAGCTTAAACTATGAATTCCATCTGTTGTATATTGCGTGTCAGTTTGTGCAACGGATAATATTGGTTAACAGTCCAGTTATCGGAACGTTTTAATTGTCCACTCTAGAATTGAATATCTGAAACAGATCTAGAGCTATATTTGATATAAACTCCCATTGTTATTTGCCTTATTCCAAATTGTAATGAAGTCCTGCTATTTGTTCCCAGATTGGTAGGATTTTAATCAGGAATTGACCTGGTAATTTGAAATTGGTCTATGGTGTTTAAATCACCGTCGGATTGATGTCATAGGTACCCCGTTTCTTTTGAGGTACTTAACTTTCTTCCACGGAGCTTAGCTTTTGTGTTTGTTTATTGTAATTTATCCTTATCACTTCAATGCCTTTTGCATCCGGCAAAAAAGCCTCTGATTAGGAGATTGGATGTTTTGATGAGCATAAAAGCACCTCTTAAGTCCTGTTGTTACCAGGTCCATCCTAATCCGGGGTTGTAGCACCTGTTAGGATCCAAGCTATAGCCAAATATTATAAACCAAAATCAAAAATGAAGCCCTATAATAGTATGAAAATACATTTTATATTAAAGATACCAGCAATACATTTTTATGCAAAATGATTACCAACAATACATATTTGTAATGATATTACCACCAAAATCTATCATTAGTAGAATTACCAAAAATTCATTTTATCTGTAGTTGAAGACGTACAACTGAGTTCAAAATATATAGATTTCGGCATTAAATAAACCACACAGATCTAGAGCTATAATGGAAAGAAACTCCTATTTTTATTTGACTTATTCCATATTGCAATGAAGTTTTGCCATTTGTTGCCAGTTTTGTAGTATTTTAACCAAGAATTGACTTGCTCATGTCAAACTGTTGTGTAGTGTTTAAATTACTGTCGGATTGACGTCTGTTACCAGGTAAATGCGTATGTGTCGTTTTTGGTGGTCCGAATAAGCCCAATAGAGTGTGTAACTAGATAGTTGCTTAACTTTGAGAGATTTTATTCTTATTTTAGGCCGGATTAAATTGGTTTCCATGTCTTACGAAAATCTGTAATCTGACAAAAATGTCGTGTATTACGTTGGCTTGTTGCCTTGCGACGATGCTCCGAAGCCGTCTGTGTTGTCGGAATCTGTAACCACGCACGAGAATTCAACTTTTTAATTGGTTTTGTGACATTTACATTTTTGTATGTTGGAAGGACGACTTTTCTGTTGATCTCAAATCTGACCGTGTCTTTTTCTTTTACTTGAAAAAAGGCAGGAGTCCCTCACTTCACTCGTCATCTGTTGGTTAAATAACATTTCATAGTCGATTCGCTTACTATGGGTGGAAGCCAGTCTAGGTGAATAAAAATTTTGAATTAAAAGCTCCACTGCCTTTTGAGCATCTTCAAGAGAAAATAAGGCTAAGGATTAAATCCTACTTGAATTCAAAATACAACAATTAACATATGACAAATATTAGTGGATAATAGCAAAATTCCAAACAACACTCGTTTCAAGGAAAGACTCCGAATATACGTAGCGATTATTAGATAAAATAAATAATCCACATTAGACAAAATATATTTCGCCAAAGGAGACGATATCTTGAAGTGAAATCAATATATTTTATTTATTTACTATTCCATCAGGTATATTCTAATTTTGTGTAGCCGAAAAAAATCTGCTAACAGAAAACAGCATTTCTGCTTTCCCTCCCGAGTCCAGTGTACTAATTAAGGTGGCGGTTATACTGATGACATAGGTATTCTTGCTTACCAATCAATTGTGATCTTCAAAAATTTAAATGCAAACCGTTATCTTCTGTCTTTTTAATTCCTGTTTTTTTATTGTTCTCTCGCCTAAATATATTTTTCTCACTTATTTTTCACACTCAGTAACATTTTACGTCTTAGCGGCTTCATCGCCTTGCTTGCGGTGAAATCCTTAAAAAAATTAAAATTACTACTGAGCTTTTTAATACTAGAACTGACATAATAAATTTTTTGAGAGACACTTAAAGTGAAGGATTACTGTTAAATTATCGTGTGTGATATGACTGCAAGAGGTAGGAAATTAAGGTTATGATGATAAGGAGATTAGATAACTAGAGATCACCTGACTTGAAAAGCTTATGATTCCAGGTATTCAGGAAAGCACTCCCCCAGGAGTCTGTTCCACCAAGTGGCAGTTATTGAGAAAAAGCTTTTTTTGAGAACACGGAGGAAATGGGTGTGATTCGACTCGGTGGAAGCGGCATGCTATGTCTTAACAGTAAAAGTTTGAACTGCTGGAACTAAAGAATGAAGCTCATCTGAGCATTCACCATGGAAGTAGTGATAGAGTGGACGAGGCAGATTTTTTTTCCCGCAGTAGGTTGCCGTTTCTTTCAGTGGTAGACCAGTTGCCATCAGAGGTTATAGAACCCGGTCTGCCCTGCTATTTACCCATAGCTGGTTGGTATGGGGTTGCAACGTTGCATCTGTGAGAGAGAGGCTGCTAAGCGGAGAGTAAGTCATCCTCTACATGAGGGCGTAAACGATTTCGATCTTTGTCAAGTGATGATTGAGCAGCAATAACCCATTTCATTATATATCATGTTTTGATACCATGGAACCGACAAAGGCCCCAAGATTTAACTTTGCGACGAAGATAAAAAAAAGAAAGGAAATTAGTCTAAATAAATGAATGAGTAATTGTATCAGTCTTTGAAAACCCAACAGAATCGTATTTTCATCGATCTCCTTCTGTCCATTTTTATTTTCTTTTTTACTTTTCTTTTACCATTCAACGTAATGCATGTTGGAAACGATGTTCTCTCTCGTTTCTTAATACCCCTCTTTCTATATATTTATTGTTTCTTCCTTCCTTTTCCTTATTGATCCCGCCCTCTCTGCGCATTTAATCAAAAGTGTTTAATGGACTCCAAATAGTCCTGTCAGTTATGTGCCATGCATGATACCTCCTTAGGCGACCAGGTATCTCTCGATACATGATTAACAAGGCAGATATTTTTTCTCGCAATAGGTTGCCATTTTGTCCGCGGTAGACCAGTTACCATCCAAGGCTACAGAACCCGGTCTGTTCTGCTATTTACCCATAGCTGGGGGAGAAGAAGAGGATTAATACCTTTCCCAGGTGTATTAGCACGTAAGTGAATGTAATGGATACGCGCTTAGGCGATCATGTATCTTTCGATACCTGACTGACGAGGCAGATTTTTTTTCCCGCAGTAGGTTGCCATTTCTTTCTGTCGTAGACCAGTTGCCATACGAGTCTATAGAACCCGGTCTGCCTTGCTATTTACCCATAGCTGGGTGGTATGTGGTATACTGATATGTCAGTCAATTATGTGCCATGCGTGATACACGCTTAGACGATCAATTATCTTTCGATACATGAGTGACGAGACAGATTTTTTCAGTAGTAGGTTGCCATTTCTTTTTGTAGGTAGACCAGTTGCCATCCAAGGCTATAGAACCCGATCTGTCCTGCTATTTACCCATAGCTGGGACGAGAAGAAGTGAATTAATATCTTTCCCAAGGGTATTAGGACGTAAGTGAATGTAATGGATTCGACTGGAATTCGAACTCGGCTCTCCGATTCCACAATCTGTGAGAGATAAGAAATTAACTTACAGAACACGCCCGTGCAACAAGACTTGTAAATAAAGTAATCAGCTTGTTGTTGATGTTGTTGTTATTGTTCATCCTCCTCCTCATCATCATCATCATCCTTCTTCTTCTTCTTCTTCTTCTATTTACAAATTACTTTCCCCCTTCCCACCACCTCAAGTGGCTTTATTATCGTCTTTCTGTTTTATCTCTTTTTTTCTTTTTCTTCTTATTACTTGCGTTTTAGGCGGGAGAAATTCGATCACTCAATGTGAAACTGAAATTAAGTGTAAAACCGCAAGGAACAACAAACACACCGTTCAAAACAAGAAAAAAAAAAACAACATGACAATAATCAAAAAAAAAAAAAGAAGAAAAACATATTCACACATACACGCATGCGCCGCAAGGTGATAAGAAATGCTGACCTCCGTTTGACCACAAAGATTTCGTTTCAAATAATCGCTTTAAAAAAATCCAGTTCGTTTTTTGGAATTACTTACCACTTACACGTTAGAATTTCATACTCAGTGAACGTTTCATCCAATATATCGCTTTTAACACGTCAGAAATAATAACACTATATATATATATATATATATATATATATATATATATATATATATATATATATATATATAAATAATATTCTAGAAATAAAAAAAATGTTTTAGTTTTAAAGATTGAAAGTTAAAAAAAATAACGAAATTGTTTTGTTTTTTTTTTAACATTTTGATTATAGCGAATTTAACCATGAAAATTAAATTTGACAAATTATTTTGCGTTTTATAGTAATGTGATTGGATTTTATTTAAAAAATATAAACCGAAAAATATATATGGATTTTGAAGGAACTTAATTTTTGTGACGAATATATCATCTTCAGTAAGTGTTTCTTATGATTAGGTTTGGTTGATTTTGATTAGCGGCATATCAAAACCTCTATGGGTTATTTAATGCTGAAATCTAAACATTTTCTACGCAATTTTATGCCTTACACTAAATATATTTTGAACGCAATTGTATGCTTTCAGCTAGCGATAAAATATATTGTTGGTCATTTTACTTTAAATATATATTGTTGATAATTTTACTATAAATATACATTGATGGTTGGTTGATTTTGTTTAGCGGCATAAATGTATTGCTATTATTTTTAGTATAAAATGTATAGGGTTACGTTTTTGTTTGGAACTTTACTATTTGCCCATAACCAGGACCCTAACAGGTACTGCCACCTCGGATCAGGATGGACCTGGAAAGAACAGCTCTTAAGAGGTGCATCCATGCTCCTCAAAACCTCATAGCCACGATTGTGTTCCTCATGAAAAAAGTGTTACATAAAACAAGGTACAATGCAAAAGGCATTGGAGTGATGAGGATAAATTACAATAACCAATCAAAAAAACTATAGTCTATGGAATAAAGTTAAGTACCTTAAAAGAAACAGGGTACTTATGACATCAATCCGACGTTATTTTAAACACCTATCTAGTTACACACTCTATTGGGCTTATTCGGACCACCAAAAACGACACATACGTATTTGCCTGGTAACAGACGTCAATCCGACGGTAATTTAAACACTACACAACAGTTTGACATGAGCAAGTCAATTCTTGGTTAAAATACTACGAAACTGGCAACAAATGGCAAAACTTCATTGCAATATGGAATAAGTCAAATAAAAATAGGAGTTTATTTCCATTATAGCTCTAGATCTGTGTGGTTTATTTAATGCCGAAATCTATATATTTTGAACTCAGTTGTACGTCTTCAACTACAGATAAAATGAATTTTTGGTAATTCTACTAATGATAGA
This sequence comes from Acanthosepion pharaonis, assembly GCA_903632075.3. Lineage (NCBI taxonomy): Eukaryota > Metazoa > Mollusca > Cephalopoda > Sepiida > Sepiidae > Acanthosepion > Acanthosepion pharaonis. The sequence continues at coordinate 2,286,755 of CAHIKZ030004545.1, forward strand.
TTTTGGCGGTAATTTCATTGCAAATATGTATTGTTGGTAATCATTTTGCATAAAAATGTATTGCTGGTATCTTTAATATAAAATGTATTTTCATACTTTTATAGGGCTTCATTTTTGATTTCGGTTTATAATATTTGGCTATAGCTTGGATCCTAACAGGTGCTACAACCCCGGGTTAGAATGGACCTGGTAACAACAGGACTTAAGAGGTGCTTTTATGCTCATCAAAACCTCCAATCTCCTAATCAGAGGCTTTTCTGCCGGATGCAAAAGACATTGAAGTGATAAGGATAAATTACAATAAACAACCACAAAAGCTAAGCTCCATGGAAGAAAGTTAAGTACCTCAAAAGAAACGGGGTACCAATGACATCAATCTGACAGCAATTTAAACACCATAGACCAGTTTGAAATTACCAGGTCAATTCCTGATTAAAATCCTACCAATCTGGGAACAAATAGCAGGACTTCATTACAATTTGGAATAAGGCAAATAACAATGGAAGTTTATATCAAATATAGCTCTAGATCTGTTTCAGATATTCAATTCTAGAGTGGACAATTAAAACGTTCCGATAACTGGACTGTTAACCAATATTATCCGTTGCACAAACTGACACGCAATATACAACAGATGGAATTCATAGTTTAAGCTGAAAGGTGGTCTAAGGTCATATATTGAATTCATTGATTTGTTTTTTTACGGATTATCAACCCTTTATGTGTTATTAGAAACTGAAACATATTTTAGGCTGTAAGAATGATTTTTATTTGTTTTCTATTTTTTTCAAATAAAAATGGTTACAAACCACTCGCACCTTATTCTTGTTAAATTTTATTTTGCACCCGCTTGGTGGAAATACCATCATTGGGAAATAAATCGTAGGTTCATGAATTTGGTGGTATAAAAATTGCGTGTTCTATCCCTGGGATGGTTAATACAGATTCAGACTCAATGGAAACAGGGTGTCTAAGGCCATATGCTGGGCTCAAGAATAATTTTTCTTTGTTTTTTAGGTATTTTTCAATCAAAATTTTTAGATTTTGTGGGGAAGATAATGATATTTTCAAATACAATTCCTACTATTTAATACAGATGGGAGGAGAAGAGATAGATTAATACCTTTCCCAAGAAAATTTTCCAGTTAGTGATTGTAACGAACTCTACTCGAATTCGAACTCGGCTCTCCTATTTCACATTCCAAGCCACTATGCATCACAGTTACACATTCCTTCCAAGTAGGTACCTCCAAAGATTCGGGATTCCTAAATCTCTATCTATATAAGGCAGGATGTGTGTGTGTTTGTGTGTGTGTGTGTGTGTGTAACGAATGCACGGCCGCAATTTTCGACGGATTTGCACCAAAATTTACATGCACATACTACAAGTTAGCGGGAAGCCCAAGACTGACTTTTCATTTCCCAACTCCCATCGATAGTGGAAATAATCGATTTTTCATGCTTCTACGGCAGTTTTCATGTAGTGTGCGGCCATTTTCTACTGGCCAGAGTGAGAGCCTATAGTTGGCTGCCACGAATAGGCAGGAAGATTCTATTGGCCAGCGTGAGAGCCAACAGCTGACTGACACGAATGTTAACTAGCATGCTAGCATGCAAAAAATCGATAGCTGCATTCGTCACAAGTGGGAAAAATTTAAATCTGCATGGCACTTTACTCCAGTTGGCTCATTCGCTTGCTTAAACTCAACGTTGATTCTGATTCCGCAGAACTGGGTTGGGTGTCAAAAATTATTTGTTGTTAACATTCTTTTTTCATTCGGTTTTTTCCAGTTACGGGTCCTTTTTTAAAGCTAATCGTTTTGTGTTCATTTTGTTTAGTTCTTTTTTCGTAACAGATTTAATGTTTAGTATAGAGCTTAGAAAAAATTCGCAGTGTGAGATAGGCAAGAAGTAAGGCATGTAGCAACATCAGCATGGCAAAGGGCACTCCTTTAAAGGCAAGGAAGGGCAAAACATTTTAATTCAAATTGCTGTATGAGTCGTACGATTTTTGAATCAAGCACGGGCAATGCCGGGCCATGCTAGTTTTAAAATGAATTTAAAAAAAAAAACTTTCTTGAAGCTTTTATTTTAGGTTTAATTTCAAACTAATCGATTAAATTTAACATTTCCAATAAGCAAAATACTTTGCTGTAATTCAAAACTAATTTCAATTGATTGGGAGAGGTTTGGGCTTGAAATCCTTAAACATCGTTGTTTCGCTATTCGTCATCGCAATGTAAATTTGTTTTATTTAAAATCTTCGAAAAATAAAATATACTTTCTTAAAATTTTACTTGAGGAAGATTAGCTGAGTTAAAGTTAATTAATCTGATTTAAAAATAATATTACTTACTTTAGGTTTCAAATAACGCAGAAATGCATTTTGATTAATTGTTTCTTTAAGGTGTTGACAGCTTGATTAACAGACTGATGTTTATTTGTTTTTCTACAGTGTATATATCAATAAAAATGACTTGAGAAATATAAAATGAGAGCCTTTTTATCTAATTTTAACGACACAGCAATCTTAAAAAATTAGGAATGTATTCGACATAATCTAATGTTTTATTGAATACCTAAAATCGTTTAGCTTTGAATTTACTATATTTGCTCTTATTTTCTGATAATGTTGTGTATGGACATCCGTATTTACAGAAATCGGCTTGTTTATATACACAAAGACCATTTTCAAAATCCTTTTTTAAAATATTGGGCATCGATAAATTGTACTAAGCTTTCATATTTATGATTATTAAATATAGATTTTACTTCATAACAATATCACCTAAACTCTGCAAAAAAACAGAATGTTAACAGATTTAAAAAATTTTAAATCATTATAATTAAAATTAAAAAAAAAATGAAAACTATTTTTATATTCATCGACTTGTTTTTTTCTTAAGACAATAGTGCCCTTACTATATCAGAAAAAGAATTAAACTGCTTTTATAATCCAATAATGTTTCAGTTTTATTGCATTTGTTGTTTTACAATTCAGAGATTTTCGGTAAAGGGTGTTCCTGTCTTACAAAAAGAAATTGATTATTTATATACTCCAATAAATACCGCTTTTAACTAATACAGTGTAACCCGGATATAAGAGAGTTGTCGGGACCGGAGAAGTCTCTTATATCCGGGTTTCTCTTATATCCGGGTTTGGTATATTATATATACATTAACACAGGCTCTAATTTGGGACCAGAGAAAATCTCTCTTATATCCGGGTTTCTCTTATATCCGTGTCTCTTATATCCGGGTTACACTGTATAAACATTAAGATCTGTAAAATTAATTTATCGAAATTTCGTAAAATTAAATGGTGGGTGTAAGAGATGTAAAAAAAAAATATTTTTACCAAGATAGAAAAAAACACGTTTCTAAAATAATTTCAGTTAGTGAATAAGTCCTGAAAGATTCATTAAAATCCGGCAATTATTTGACTTTTGCAAGAATTTCAATATCAATGTTTTTGGTTTTTTTTGTTTGTTTTTTTGTTATTTTTTTTCTTACTAATCTGTCAATCCCATCCCCGGCTGACGCAAAAAAAACAAGACAACATCGAACGTTCTAAAAAGTTTCCAAAAATATAATACCCAAGAAATTCACTGGTCTTTCCTCTTTATAATAACAAAGCTTTTGACGATAAAATTTTGTTTTTATTAAGTTTTGTTTATTTTATAATCATGGTATGCTAATCTTAAAAATAACAAAGCTTTTGACGAAAAAAAAAGCCTTGTTTGTATTAAGCTTGGGGCATTTTATCATCTCTCTCTCGTATCTGCTCATGGCGTATCAAATGTAAACAAACGTTGTTTAATACTGTTTATTATAAACAGAGGATTTACTTAAATATTTGTATCTATAAAAAGAATGTATAAACATAAAAATGTCTTAAAATAATTGTCGGACTTTGTCCATTTCATAATGCGTGACGTCATTTGTTTACATTTGACACGCCATGAGCAGATATGAATGTACGTAAGAGATTCATAGAAGATTGAAGTTCAAATACAGTAAATTCGATTTGGCTTACCGAACGCTCCTCTGTGGCCAAATCGGTTAAGGCACGTCAAGCTAAATGACGGTTCCGTATAGGATACAGGTCCGAATCCTGTCGGGGAACGGATATTTTCTGTGAAAATTTCTCGGACATTCAGACCGGTAAATTTTGTTTAATACTGTTTATTATAAACAGAGCATTTACTTAAATATTTGTATCTATAAAAAGAATGTATAAATATGAAAATGTCTTAAAATAATTATCGGATTTTGTCCATTTCATAATGTGTGACGTCATATATATATTTTAGCTAATCAGTGGTAGTACCTAAAGAAAGGTAATGATTTGCGTTTAGTGGGCTCGTCGGGTTATTAAAAAAAAAAAAAAGGAAAAAAAAGCAGTGAATCGCTTCAATATACATTCATTCGACTTACTTGGAGACACCTCAGGAGGAAGATGTTGCTCTGGGTAAATTTTCTTCTTGTTTAAAGCACCTTCTCCACTTTCCAGTCTCGATAGAGCCAAAATCGTTTCCGCATCCTTGTGGGTGATGAATTATCTTCCACCCTGCAACACCTTTCCTCACAAACGAAACGTTGCAAACCTCTCGTTGATCTATCGCTATTTCCATGAACAATGTTCAGATGAACGACATTCTTTCGTTTCGCCTATTCTAACCTTCACAGTTAAGACCCGCCATGTTACGCACATTGTAGCGAACCATCTTCATTCCCTTCGTATTCTATTGGTGAGATGCAAGTTTCACTCTAACAGCTTCTCCCCACAAACCGATAATTTGGGGAACCGACTCCCAAGAAGACTTTCCCGTGATCACTATAATCATAACCTGTTCAAATCTAGGGTTAATCCTTATCTTCTCCAAATATCCCCTTAAACTTTGCCTCTTTGTTACCCCTACCTCGAGTGGCTCTTAGGCCTTGTAAATGATAAAAAGTATTATTTATATACTAGTGTATCATTTAACAAACTAATTCTTCTGCAAATTCACAGGATTTTTTTTCTTTTTTTGGTGGGGGGCGTCACCAAATTTATTATTTTTTGAGTTTCAAATCTTTTTTTTCTTTGTCCTAAGTTCAATATATCCTTTATTTTAATTTTTCAAACCATTGTCAATGTATTATTGCGTACTAAGCAACTGATATAAGATTCATTAGTCTTTTGTGTAGCTTTTGCTGTATATGACTACAATTTCGAATATGCAATTTATAGCCCACAAGATCCGTTTTGGCTTATACTGGGTAAGACGATAAACTACGTCCAACAGCAAGGCTTGATCAGGAGGTTTTGAGGAGCAAGGAATCTCCTCTTAACTGCTGGTATTCCCAGGTCTAACCTGACCCGGAGTGGTAGCCCCTGTTAGGGTCCCAGCTATGGTAAATAGTTGACCCCCTCCCAGCCACAAAATGGGGTCAAAACACTATGAAAATGAAAAAAATAGGTTTTAATACAAGTAATAGTTTTTTGTAAAAAATTATTTCTATCAATGAATTTTGTGAAGGAAAAAATTATTACCAGCAATACATTATTACCAGCAGTACATTTTTGTGAAAAAAATTACCAGCTACACTTTCTTTAAAAAAATATTACCAGCAGTACATTTTGAAAAAAAAAATATTACCGACAATACATTTTGGAAAAGGAAAATTACTAGCAATATATTTTTAGAAAAAGAATATTACCAGCAATACATTTGAGGAAAAAATATTAACAGCAATATATTTTTGGGAAAAAATACCAGCAATACATTTTTGATAAAAAAAATTACCATTTTTGGGAAAACATATTACCAACAATAAAAATCTTGTCGGCATTAAATAACACACTGTGGTTGATATACCGTAAAACAAAACAAACCAAATTGTTTTGTCATATGGTGACATGTATAACTCAGCGAGAGACAGGAAGTTAATGAAAATTTTTATAAAATGATTTATTAATATATAATGTCTGATGTCATTTGTTTACATTTGATACGCCATGAGCAGATATGAATATAGGTGAGAGATTCATGGAAGATTAAAGTTTAAAAACAGTAAAATCGACCTTGCTAACCGAACGCTCCTCTGTGACCGAAACAGTTAAGGCACGTCAGGCCACATGACGGTTCCGTATAGGATACAGGTTCGATTCCTGTTGGGGGACGAAAAATTTTCTATGAAAATTTCTCGGACATTCAGGCCGGTAAATTCTGTTTATTATAAAAACAGAGCATTTACTTAAATATTTGTATCTCTAAAAAGAATGTATAACCATAAAAATGTCTTTTTATATATATATATATATATATATATGTCAGGAGTAACAGTAAAATGGTCCAAATCGTGTAACAGTATAATTATCCCCCCCCCTACAAAATACTTAATGTCTGAAAAAACTAAACGAACTGAGTTTCCTTTTTCCAGGTTTCCAGATTTTAGCCATCTTGAAACCATTTTTCGTAAGAATCACTGATAAATTCTTTGAGTTATTCAGCTAGAAAGAGAACAGATTAAAATCGTTTTGTGTCAGCCCCATTGTCTTCTCAAATGAGCAATGGTGTGAGAAAAAAGATCATTCAGTCCTTCAGTAATGGTACCAAAATTCATACTCTGGATTCTATCTTCAAAATCCATTCAGGAACCATTAAAAGAACAATGAATATTTTTAAAAAATGTGGGAAAAGTCAAGAAGAAAACTACATCTGGACGTCCCAACAGCAAGAAGGATTATTATTTCAACTTTGAGCTAGAGAGATCAATTTAAAAAAGAATTCAACTCAATTCATAAAACGTGTAGCACGTGAGAGAGGAGTTTCAGCTATGACAGTTCAAAGAGCAGTGAAAAAAGACTTGAAAATGAAATCGTACGTGAAATATGTGAGGCACCTTATTACTCCAGGACAGAAAGTTAGAAGGTTAGAGAAGGCGAAGATCATCTTGAATAAGTCGGAAAATGATCCTGGAATATATATATATATATATATATATATATATATATGACAAATTGTTGCCACGTCTACACATGCGCAAGAAAAGGGGGACGCAGGTTGTTTCAATTTTATATATATATATATATATATATATATATATATATTTATATATATATATATATGTATGTATGTGTGCGTGTGTGTGAATATAAATTGAATAACGAGATATTAACAACTATATATGCGTGCGATATCATGGATAGTCAGATAAGGAAATAAATGTTTATTTACTTTAATTTATGGTGCAGACAAATCTGTAGTCAATGTAGTTAAACAGAGCTATGAACTATATATATATATATATATTTATATATATATATATATATATATATATTTTGATGGATGTGTGGCACCTCGAGGTCGTGTAATAATTAACAAGCTTGTCTCACTAGAGCTATTACGACTGAGTAGCGAGTTCGTTCCTCACTGAGTACCCTCCTATTTTCGGCCTTTTGCCACATCTAAGCTACGCTTGGAAAATCACTATATGGCTGGATGTTTAACAAAAAAAGGTCTGAGTAAGATTCAATTACACTTCTGCGATTTTGGAAACATTGTGCACTAATTAATAATCTTACACACGTCTTGGCTCTAGGCTTCCCCCTTTTTTTTTTTTTAGAATACTCTCGAAAGTAATATTCCACTATTTCCAAATATTGATTTCATTTTTTTCTTTTTTTGAGTTCTAATTTCTTTTTCCTTCGTTTATAACTGGTTCTGTTTGCGCATATCGATAACTATCCTAGTTGTGTGGTTGGGTTCGTCCTAAAACTGTCAAATATTTTGAAATCAGATCTTATCACAACCTGAGTCTTCGCTTCGACGTGTGCCTTCAATTTTCAGTTGTTTTGAACGGGTATTTTCGCTCGATTAGTCATGGACGCGAATGAATGCCATGTGTTCAAAAATAAATAGAATTAGACGATCCAGTGTCCGCAGTTTCGTTGTTTTTATGACAACGATTCGCCATAGCCAAGCCGGATATAAAAGTAGAAATTAAATTTTCTCCTATAGATTAGAAAGAGGTATGGACAACACAGTGGCCTTTAAAAGATTATATATTACCTTAGTAAATCCAATTTATTTAAGTGGTAGCCAAAAGCATTAATGCTTTGATCTGTAATTCTTTTTTTATGGAGATCGATACGTGTATATATATATATATATATATATATATATATATATATATATATATATATATATCTTTTGCTGGTTTAAAGTACTTTCAGCGGCCCCCAAACCGCATAGTCTCTCTCTCTCTCTCTCTCTCTCTCTCTCTCTCTCTCTCTCTCTATATATATATATATATATATATATATATATATATATATATATATATGATATTTAATAAACAGCAGATATTTTATATATACATAGTGCTCAATATTAAAAATATTAAAATAATATTAAAAATAGAGCGTTAATAATACTATATGAAAAGATTACTTATCACTTAAATATTAATTTTATCCCTACATCGATGTCTCTTGGTAAGACTGGAAATTTTACCAAGAAACCTCGATGTCGGGATAAAGTTGATATTTAAGATTAAATAATCTTAAAAAAATTATATATATATATATATATATATATATATATATATATATATATATATATATATATATATATTATGTATGTAACTATACACACACACACATATATATATATATATATAATCTTTTGCTGGTTTAAAGTACTTTCACCAACCAACATTGTCTTTTATCTGTCTCTCTCTCTATATATATATATATATATATATATATATATATATATATATATATATATAATAAAAAGGCTTAAACACTAGTACTCTATGGTCATAAGTTTTACATTGGAATCGTAAATACGATCCAATTGATCAGACCTACAAATTCAAACTAAATCAGAAAAAAATATATATATATATATATATATATATATATATATATATATATATATATATATATATATATATATATATAACATTTAAGGAACAGCAAATATTTTATATATACATAGTACTCAATATATAAATATATTAAAGTAATGTCAAAAAATGGAGCGTAAATAATATATATGAAAAGATTACTTATCTTTTAAAGACTGGAAATTTTACCAAGAAACATCGATGTCGGTATAAAATTGATATTTAAATGTTAAGTAATCTTTCATATAATATTAATAATAGTATGTATATAACTATACATCGACCTATTTGTCTCCAAATATTCGCTAAAACAAGAGAACACGTCAAATACTCAAAACATAATAAAAACAAAATTTCATCAACAAAATTTCTGTGGTATTGTTAAGAAATCAAAGAAACTCTTTGTTCCGTTTTAGAAATTTTGGTTAAATATTTATTTTTTCTGGCATTAACGCGGCACCTTAGATTTATATGGTAAACTGTTTCGTCTTTTTGCGGAGAAAGATTTAATTTTGAAATTCTTGAAAAAAAGCAGGTAATTGTCTTATTTTAATGAAACTTACAGAACGTATTTAGAAATTAATTAAATTATTTCGAAAATGTTTCTTTTTAAGAAAATCTTTCTAAAAATATTTTTTTTACGGGTGTTATCGCACGCTCATATAATTACGAAATTTTGAGAAATCCTTTATCGTAGATACCTCCACAGATTCGATAAATGTGAGCATAACATGATGAAAAAAATGCCTAAAAAATTAATAAAATGTTTTATCGTCAAAATCTTTATTTTATTATTAAGAGGAAAGACCAGAGAATTTTTTTTATTATTAATTTTTTTTTTTTTAGCCTTTTTAAAACGTTCGAAATTTTGCCTAAAAATCTTGTTTTTCTTGCGTCAGTGGGCGTATCAAAGATTAGTGGAGAGAATTTTAGTGTCTTTCTTTTGTGTGTCTGAGAGACAGACAGAGAGAGAGAGAGAGAGAGAGTGTGTGTGTGTGTGTGTGTGTGTGTGTGTGTGTGTAATGGGAGAGAATAAAGGACATTTAATCCTGTTTTAATAGTAAGGCTGATCCGTCAGACAAGGTTAAAATGCCAGCTGATGTACATAACTACCACAAGATCATCGTTAACTAGGGACAAAGATGGCTTATCAGTTTCAACGCCTCCAAATCTAAACTTCTCTGCATTAATCATCTGACAGACGCCTCTTTACCTTCCATTAGCATGGCTGATGCTATCCTCCTAGAAAGTGACTCATTGCCCTTTCTCGGGCTAATATTCTCAGCTGACATGAGGCTGAAAACTACAGTGAATCTATCGTTAGATCAGCTGCTAAAAAACTCAGTTCATTGTGTCGGATGTGACAATTGGCCTCTACGGAATCTTTCTTGCATATCTCTAAGTTTACCATTCTTCCATGCTTAGAATATTGCTACCACATATGGTTCGGTGCCCCTGCTATTTACTTTGAACTCTTTGATAAAATTCAAAGAAGAATCAGCAATATTATTGGTCCTGATCTGGCGTCTCGGCATTGGTCATTTGCCAACCGCCGTAAGGTTGCCTCTCTGTGTCTTTGGTTATCAATACTTTCATGGTAATTGTTCGGATGAACTCTTCGCTAAGGGACGTAGACTGCATGAATTTAAGCGCAATACAAGACTAGCAGCGAGATCTCACCAATTTACAGCTGATCTAGCTTGATGTTGCCGTACCTTCTATGTTAACAGTCTCTTATCTCGTACTTCAGGCTTGCATAACCCCCTTCCGGCTGCATGCGTTCCAACCAACTTTAATCTGCAAAAATTTAAATACAGTGTCAATCGCTCTCAACTGTGCTCCTGATTGCTCTTTTCTCTTTCTCCTCATTACTAATGTTTCTGTTTCTAATTCCACCACACTCTGTAACCACTTGACTAACTTGGCTAACAGTCTAACTCTCTGCCTTCGGGCGGAGAGGAACCCGGACGCGGCTCCGCCGAAGGGCAGAGTCTCGTTCGGGGAGGTTGACTGCCCCTGAACCCGATATGCGGATTCAAAGAGGGATTATTTTTGGCCGAGCCTACGGGCTCGGAGATGCCACATTAAATCGTCCTTGTGCCACATGTAACCCTCATGGGGCGGGTGTGGGTAACTAAATATCGATGTCTACAGTTGACCTGTTCCAGCTAAACATCGAACTCTCTTCCTTCGGGCGGAGAGGAAGCCGGACGAGGCTCCGCCGAAGGGCAGAGTCTCGTTCGTGGTGGTTGACTGCCCCTGAACCCGTTTATACGGGCTCGGAGATCCCACGTTAAACCCAGCCTTGTGCCATATGTAACCCTCGTGGGGGGTAGCTAAATATCACTTGCGTGCTAGTGGCTATACCGGTTAAAATAAAATAAATAAAACCTCCAAGAAAGAATTTTCATTTATAAAAATTCATTTAAAACCTTAACTTTGGCATTTCTTTGAATGCAACTATTTATTTTATCACTTAATGTTTATATCTTTGTAAGGAGAAGACCCCGAAGAATTTAAATCATCTTTTTTTTATTTATTTTTTTTTTTTTTGATCAAGCAAGGTCCCAGAAATTCTTCTAGAAATCGTAAAATAAAAAATGCAATAAAACTAAAGGATTATTTAATACGAAAAACTGTTAATTGTTTTTAAGAATATAGTTTAATATGGACACTATTATCTTAAGAAAAAAATCCTTATTGGGAATATTAAAATTAATATATTTGCACGGAATAAACACTGAAATTAAGGCTTCAAGAAGGATTTCTCATTTTAAACTTCAAGTATAGTTTTTTTTTATTAAATAAATATATATATATATATATATATATATATATATATTGGTTTCAGTTGCCTTGTCCACGTGGATATATATATATCCATCTTAACTACTAATCATACGGGGTAGTTAAAGAATAAATTCGGAGTAACCGTGGACAAGGCAACTGAAACCATATATATATATATATATATATATATATATATATATATATATATATATATAAAATGCAGTAATGATAATAATAATTGAATTACTGTTGATTTGAATATGAATTGTAACGTCCCAAAAATGCAAGGATGTAATAAAAATATATTTTCTATCCTATTGACAACATTCAGCTCTTCATAATGCGTGATGCAGTGGAAAATGCTTGAACAAAATGTTTAAATAAATCCTTACTGCTTAAATATACTCTCTCTCTGTCTGTCTCTCTCTCTCTCTCTACATATATATGTGTGTGTGCGTATGTGTGTGTGTGTGTGTATTGTGCGATGATTAAATTGTTGCCATTTTATATTTTTAATTTTTAATTTCGCGCATGCGCATTATTTGTTTTTATTTTTATTTTGCCGACTACGCAGTAAGGTAGGGTCAGTTGGGCACCGTCTGCGAGGAAAAAGCTCCGTGACGCTATTCACTCTGCTAGAAATTTGGAAACGGCATGCTGTGCTGCTTGAGATTTTGTTAACTAAATTGAAACACGAAGCGAAATATTTTAAAGTTGTGTCTCTCTGTCTCTGTCCCTGTCTCTGTCTCTCCCCTCTCTCTATATATATATATATATATATATATATATATATATTATAAATTAATAGATTTAAAATATTTTTTTTTTTCGCTACACAGTCCTATTTTGTAAAAATAAAAATATCTATAAGAACACCGTGTAGAATAACAATAATAAACAGCACTTGTCGGCGTAAGGGTCCCAGCTAGCGTCCAGCTGACAGACAAAAATAAAGCAGGTTGTAACTTAATACAAACCCTGCAAACTAACTGATGAATCAAGCTGGTATTTATATAGAAATACCTCCACTCAGGTACCAGCAGCCAATCACAGCCCAAGCAATGGACTATCCCACTTTAGCACAATGAGATGCTCCATGTCAACATAAATAGCTCTCTTTCTAAAGGTTGGATTATTGTTCACTTAGCTTGCTCCACAACTAAGTGTTTATCTCTACCAAGTGATTTTTCTACATGGCGCTGCGAACAGGATATATGACACCCGAAGATTGGGAACTCTTCGTCATTGAAGCAGGCCTATCCACTGACTCAGCCAAAACTCATGCAACAAGGTTTGCAGACGAGAAACTGACACTCGAGAGCCTTCAAATGCTGGATCGATCCATGCTTAGGGAGCTCGGAGTTGCATTAATGGGAGAAGCCCTGTGTATCATCAAGCAGGCTAAGGAAGCCACCACCCAGACAACCCGCATTCAGGCACTAGCAGCCAAGCCTCCCCATCTCAATCTCGAGATGACACCACAACAATTCAGGAAGTTCCGAATTGACGGGGATGTCTTTACCAAGATGACAAATATGCCAAGCTCCCAACCTAATAATTGTGCTGATGAGACTGTGCAAAACGCCATAATCAACACACACCCTAACTTCTTTACCACTGATCCAGATGAGCTACTTGACATGGTAGAAGCGTTGGTCACCCAGAGGTCAAGTCCTATTGTCCATCGCCTTGTTTTTTCCTCCATGTCTCAGGATGCGGATGGGCCAATACAAAGTTACCTTGTCCGCCTCAGAGCCGTAGCTGTTGATTGTAACTTTAACTGCTCCTCGTGTGAGCATGACCTGTCTGATATATAAATCAAGGACCAGAAAATGCTGTTTTATTATTGTTATTCTACACACCGGATTATATATCTTACTGTTCTTTCTTTATTTATATATATATATATATATATATATATATATATATATATATATATATATATATATATATATATGAGTGTTCATTCCTATGTCTACCATTTCTGTCTCTGTCTTTTGTCTCTCGCTCTCTCCTCTATCGCCCTACACACACACACATAAACACACACACAAACAGATATATATATATATATATATATATATATATATATATATATATATATATATATATAATATCAGATCCGTTAGTGGAAAAAGGATAATCCAAGTGGTTCTTTTTAATATAAAATATTAAAAATATAGATGTTTAGAGAGCTAAATATATAGAATACAGAGCAATATGATATACATCACGGAAAATCTTAACATATCACTAAAACACGGTCTTTTCGTGATGTGTCAACTTTTCCTTATATATATATATATATATATATATATATATATATATATATATATATATATATATATAAGGAGAGAGATATGACGCGTATATTAATTCAAGTCATAAGTAATTTCCGTTTTTTAGAAAACCTGTAATGAATGGATTATCTTAACTACTAATCATACGGGGAAGTTTAGAATAAATTCGGAGTAAACTAACACATGACAATTTGAATTTGTTAACTAATTTTAATGACGAATGCATCATTTCAAATAGCCCTTCCTTAAATATATCATATAAATTTATGAATTGCGGCTTGCATACGGAAATGTTTAACGCAATAACAAGTGAATTGACAAGAATAAATCTCCACAGCCGACCACAAAATGCTGAGCTCCATAGAAGAAATACAACATTGTGTATCTGGTGGTATGTTCGTTGCATATTTTCATTTAGAGTTCTTAAAACGCAATGAAAAACTAAATGTAACCTCATACATCCGCCAGCTGCAACGTGTCCTTGAAAATCTGGTCGTAAAAGACCCAACTCTCCAACAGGAAAAATATTGTTTTTCTCCATGATAACGGAAAAATGTGGAACACGATTGGACTATTCTACTCCACCTGCTATATTCATTGGCCTTGATCGAAATGATTCTTACCTTTTTGTAACTTTAATCCGTGGACAAGGCAATTGGAAACCAATTCGCCATTATTCTTATTCATAGTTAGTCTCTCATAATACAGAAAAGTATTTTGCGAACAGCTAATTTTAATGTTAACATTTTGCTAACAATTCATTTTAATGTTAATATTAACTTTTTCTTATAAGTAGGATTGTCTGATTAGAAAAAAATTAGAAATATGGGACTCTCTCTCTCCCCCTCTCTCTCTCTCTCTCTATATATATATATATATATATATATATATATATATATATATATATTATAATATTTTTTGTTTAAAATATGATTCCTTCCGCTACGTAAGAGTTCTCATGCTTCAAAAACGAGAGCCGAATCCATCCAAATATTTATTAAAATTAAGTTGAATTGAGGTGTTTAGTCCCGTTTCATCTTCAAGCGAAAAACGGGACTAAACACCTCAATTCAACTTAATTTAATAATTATTTGGATGGTTTCTGGCTCGTTTTTGAAACATGAGAACTCTTATGTAGCAAAGAATCATATTTTTAAACAAAAAAATTATTATAATTATAATATATGCCCTACTTCTGTATGGAGCACTGTCTTCTTAAAAATAAAAACAAAAATACTAAGGAACTCTGGATTATGCACCTAACGTGTTCTTTTCTATTTTCTGCATACCTACTTTATATATATATATATATATATATATATATAGTTTTAAGGTGTGCTATATTTATGGGATAAAGTTTTCAATATCATAGATAGAGCGTGTGTAAATATAAAAGCGAACATTGAAGTCAACACGTAGCGGCGACAGGCTATTTCATGCAAGACGCAAAGTGTTGAGATAAAAAAGCAACGCTCATGGCCTGACGATTGCGCCTAGCATGAAACAGCCTGTCGCCTCCTAAGTGTTGACTTCAATATTCACTTTTATATATATATATATATATATATATATGTGTGTGTGTGTGTGTGTGTGTGTGTGTAGGTGTAGGTATACTTATATATATATATATATATATATATATATATATATATATATATATATATATATATATATATATACCGTGTAACAACAAAAATAGTCCGAATCATGTAACAGCACTGGATAATTGTCTAGCCCACAAAGTGTTTAATATCTAAATAACAACTAAACTAATTGAGTTCCCTTTGAGTTCCAAGTTTTCAGATAAGACATTTAGCCATCTTAACACCTATTGTCGTAAGAATCACTGAAACACCATTTGAATTATTTAGCTAGAAAGAGAACATGGCTAAAGACTGTGTGTAGTCTATCCTGTGCAGCTGTGGAAAGAAATATAAAGGGGAAACAGCCCGCCCCCCTTAACGTAAGGCTTCAAGAACTCTAGAAAGCACGAAAGGAAGTAGAAAAATCAGGCATGGCTGACCATATATGGAGAGAAAAGGGAGATCACCGCCTTCTGTGGAATCAAGTTGAGATCATAGACAAAGAATATCATTGGAAAATTCGTAAACTTAAGGAATCAGCACATATCCTAGGCCACAAAAATCTCCTGAGCCGACCAAACATAGAAATGAATACAATATGAGAACCAGTAATAAGGAGTGCCAGAGAAAAGCAATAACAACAAAAAAATTGCAATATGAGCTCTGGTAAAAAACATACACAAATACACATACAGAAATTCATACACAGATGTCCTGAAGGACACATGGCACAGTGGAAAAAGGCGTTAGTTAGATCCAGTGACAGGACCGAAAGGGTGTGAGTTCAAAATCTGGTTAAGGCAGTGGAGAACTTTCAGAGAGGAATTAACAGGATATAACTGACATCCATTAGACATGGCAAGTGGAACAAAAACAGTCTACCCCAGTGACTGAATTAAAGTGTTCAGTTCGATATTCCAACCAACTGAAGAAGGCCGGAGCGTACAACGGCTGAAAGATGAGGATAATAATATATATTTATCCATGCCCAAACATCCAGACCAAAAAAGGGAGACGTAAGATAAAAACATAAAGCAAGGAATTCTTTTAATGGGTTATGGGGGAAAATAAAAGTACAGTCATTTGAAAATTATTTAATACAATCTAAAAAAAGAAATTCTTAAAAGTGAATTTATTTGAAAATATTTATTTAATGCAGACAACACAGAAATAAACACGTCAGTTTTGTGTAAATGTTGAAACTTGACTAATGCATGGAATAATAATGTAACACAAAATGTACTTAGAACAAAATGTATTGAAACAAGAAAGTGTACACAATATTTACATATAGTCTTTTGTATATTCTTGGGAAGACCGTTCCTGGAGAATGTGTTGACTGATTCGCAGTCGGGCAGAGTCTCTGGTTGAATCTCTTGATTCCTGTATTTATCTATCCACCCACAAGGATAAAATGTGGCACAAGGCCGGTTTAAAGTGGGTATCTCCGAGCCCGTAGGCTCGGCCAAAAATATGGCCTTTCTGAACCCGCCTAGACGGGTTCAAGGCCTGTCTACCCCGGACGAAACCCTGCCTCTCGGCAAAGCCTCGTCCGGGTTCCTCACCGCAAAATGCAGAGAGTTCGACTGAGAGTGAATCTCTTGATTCCTCCCTCTCTTTCCGGTACCAACCATATTTATATGGTCGGTACTCCACTATGCAAATTAGATGGATCCTACCAAAACAGTAAAATTCTAGCAGCACTAGTTTCCTCGTTACGTTTGGGTTATTTTCATCAAGGGTATCCGAGAAAAGAAAGAATAATTGCTTATAAAGTCACAAGCAAGAACCGTAAGAAGGTTGTAAAAAATTTTTTTTAATTACGAAGTTAGAAAATGAACTAAATACGGGACGTTTGGGGTGTCCCTGAAAAGTCAGTAGGGGACAGGAGACCAAATTATCAAATACGTGACATGCCCACTATGTAAGTGACGTCTGGAAATCCTACTTATAAGGAAACATTAGGCATTCATTGACGGATTAACCAATGCAACAGTCGATTGAAATGTACAAAATCTTTCCACTAAGCTCAGTTTTTCATTCCCACTATTACCGCATTTTCCAGTATTTATAGTTTGGTTTGGTTTGGTTTGGTTTGGTTCGGTTCGGGTTGGGTTGGGTTGGTTCGGTTTGGTTTGGTTTGGTTTGGTTTGCAGCATATCAACCTTAATAGGTTATTTAATGCCGACAAGATTTTTATTGCTGGTAATATTTTTTTTTTCAAAAATACATTGTTGGTAATATTTTTTTCCAAAAATGTATTGCTGGTAATATTCTTTCCCAAAAATGTATTGCTGGTATTATTTTTTTTCAAAAAATTTATTGCTGATAATATTTTTTTTCAAAAATTTATTGCTGGTAATATTTTTTTCCCAAAAATGTATTGCTGGTAAAAAAATTTTCCAAAAAAGTATTGCTGGTATTAAAAACTATTTTTATACTTTAATAATATTTTGACCCCTTTTGGGTTTTAATTACTTGCCCGATGTGGGACCCTGACCGGTGCTGAAACCCCAGTTCAGGGTGAACCTGGGAACCCCAGCAATTTAGATGTGGTTACACGTTCCTCAAAACCTTCTGATCAAAGACCTTGCTGGCGCATGTAGTTTATCGTCTTACCTAGGACGAAGTATTGATTTGGGTTTCCTACCTAACCTTTTGCTTGAAGTAGTACGGAATATCAACATCTTCATTATGTCATTATTTTCTCTTCTTCGAGTTGCATGTGAAATCCATTTTAGTTGTTGCCGATTTTGAATGTCCTCAGGTGATCGGGGTTTTTTTTATTATTTGGTAAAGTTCTTTGTGGTTCTTTACCGAGAGTTCACAAGGTTCTAAGAAGGATGATCCTCGCTAATACCAACAGGCTTCATTCGCTCGAAGCCATTTTAACCATTGGGCTGAGAAGCAAAAAAAAAAAAAAATGTAACATTCTACGAGATTTTAACAATGAACATTTGGTTATCGTTCTTCATTTTCTTAAATATTGTTTCTTTTATCGTGACGCCGAGGTGGTTATTCTACAACCGTTGAATCAGTAGCCAGGATAGGAAATCAAGAATAGGCGTCTTTATCATTTTTTCTGTATTATTTTATATTTTTTTCTTCCATTCTAAGCAGAAAACTTACTCCCGCCACACACAAGTTGAACCGAACTCTCGGTGGCCTGCCCTCCCACTTTGTTAATATTTAATTTTGTATAGTGTGACACAAAGCCAAATGCCGTGTTCTTTTTTTATGTACCGTATCCTTTCAAGACGTAAGCGATCATGGCTCTCCACCTCTTCCTATCCCTTGTAGCTCTCAATAAGTTTCGTCCCTCTGCCATCTCCCCAAGACCACGTTCTGTCATTCACTTGCTTAAACCCGCCAGGCATATCATGAGTTGCTTTCCCTTGTCTCTCTTTCCTTCTGTTCGACCTGTGAGTATCAGATTCTCCAGGTCCTCCTTCCTCATTATGTGTCCCAGAAACTTCAGCTGCCTCTGTCATCGGAAATAAAGAAATGAGTAGCGCTTTGTTTATACTATGGGATTCAATGTATAGGAAAAGACTAAGTCGACCTGAAAGAACCTTCATCGAATAATTCACAGTGGTTGGGGTGAGATACGGTTAGTAAGATTGTGTTGCACCAATACTCATAACTGCAAGGATCTGCTTGCCTGGAGAATCAGCATTCGAAACAATATATTTTTTAAAATCTTGTCTTGTTATTGCGCCGAAACTCAGATGATTGGTGCGAATAGGAAACGCACAACTATTTCACTTATGAGGCTGGCCCAATGAAAGGGCATATCAACAAATAGTGCACGCTATTAAAAGACAAAAGCGCCCTGCAACAAATCATGATATGAGAGAG
This sequence comes from Acanthosepion pharaonis, assembly GCA_903632075.3. Taxonomy (NCBI): domain Eukaryota; kingdom Metazoa; phylum Mollusca; class Cephalopoda; order Sepiida; family Sepiidae; genus Acanthosepion; species Acanthosepion pharaonis. The sequence continues at coordinate 2,306,184 of CAHIKZ030004545.1, forward strand.
AGAGAGAGAGAGAGACAGACAGACAGACAGACAGACAGACAGAGAAAGAGAGAGAGATAATAAGAGAGAGAGGGGAAAACAGACAGACAGACAGAGAGAAAGAGAGAGATAATAAGAGAGAGATAATAAGAGAGAGAGGGGAAGACAGAAAAAAAGATTAATAACAGAATGCACTTTTATAGTTGTTCGTTCACCTATTTTATTTCTAAAGTTGATCACTGACATATGTATACTATTTGTGTGAGAATATAGTTTCGGATTAAAATAAAAGCCGTATTTCTGTGTCAGTGTATGTTAGCAAGATAGATAGATAGATAGATATTTCTGGCCGAGTAAGTGCAGCAGGCAGATGGTCAAGGAAGCATATTCACCATTCAGCTCCTATTTCTGGTGCCGTAGTTTAGATAATGTCGCTTTCAAACTCATAAAGAGAGAGAGAAAGAAAATGTGATAGTCATGACTGAGGATATGACTTGCATAGATAGATAGATAGATAGATAGATAGATAGATAGATATGAACAGACAGAGATAGATAAGTATGAACAGACTGATAGATAGATAGATAGATAGATAGATAGATAGATAGATAGATATGAAAAGATAGATAGATAGATAGATAGATATGAACAGAGATAGATAGGTATGAACAGATAGATAGATAGATAGATAGATAGATAGATAGATAGATAGATAGATGATATGAACAGACTTAGATAGATACCTCCGTAGATTAAATAAAGTGCTCTATTCGAAATTCACTGAAGATTACCTAGCTGATTAAGCAGCTGATGAAGCCCTAAGGGTACAGTCGAAACTTTGTGATTCTAACTACAATGAGAAGAATTGTCCGAATGTAGATAATGGAAATGATAATAACTCCTCAACCTCGAAATTCAGACTGAGAAACTGAAAGAGAAATGAAACTGAAGTTGACAAAGGCATCATTACAGTAATAAGATTCATATTGTAATTATGTATGTAAAGAAAAGAAAAAATAGATACATAGATAGATAGATAGATATGAACAGACTTAGATAGATAGATATGAACAGACTTAGATAGATAGATAGATAGATAGATAGATAGATAGATATGAACAGACTTAGATAGATAGATATGAACAGACTTAGATAGATAGATAGATAGATAGATAGATAGATAGATAGATATGAACAGGCTTAGATAGATAGATAGATAGATAGATAGATATGAACAGACTTAGATAGATAGATAGATAGATAGATAGATAGATAGATAGATAATGAACAGACTTTAGATAGATAGATAGATAGATAGATAGATAGATAGATAGATGATATGAACAGGCATAGATAGATATGAACAGACAGATATATAGATAGATATGAACATAGATAGATAGATAGATAGATAGATAGATATGAACAGACTTAGATTCTCACATACAGAAACAGTGCTGGGGTATCTTTTACATCCACCGTTTCGCTTTGGATTTGAATTACAGCGTGTCACATGTTTACAAAATGCCGCTTCTTATACTGCCCCTCAATAAATCTCGACGTCTCCCGACGAAAAGCTCAGCCAACAAAAGCCAAGATTCTTGGAGGGAAGTAAGAAGAATAGTTACGAGTACCAGTGGGGTCGTAGCAGTGAAGGTGATGAGTGCGGTTAGCAACACGCCAAGCATTGCCCACCCACTCAACTACTCACCATCAGCATCAACAACAACAACAACAACAGATTTGGGGTCACCGCACCGAGCCATCCCGGTTTCGAATTCTGGGTATGTGGGAATGGGGCGAAATAAAACCTCAAAGTGAAACATGTGCGATTTATAACGGTGGTAGGGTGACGGGTAATGGGGCTTTCTCTCTCTCTCTCGACCATTCGTCATTCACATCTCGGGTCCGGTCTCTACCCTGAAGTTAGAAACTCAAGACTCGGAGATGGATAAGCAAAGAAGGGCTGGATACATTGCCACCCACTTTTGCTGAACCTTCAAAAACAGGAATGTCTGAGAATAGAAATGTGGGTTTGAAAACTGTCTGTGGGTGGAAAGAGCTATAAAGAAGCAGAAGGACGTGTAGCTATGTTTTATAGACTACGCAAGTATATTCGACAAAGTACGCCACAAGGACCTGCTAGAACTGCTCACCAACCTTGATATATTCGGGAAAGATATCAGAATAATCAAGATCCTATACTGGCAGCAAACGGCATGAATTCGCATCGAGAATAAGCTCAGCGAATATGCAAAAATAGAAAGAGGCGTAAGGCAAGAATGTGTCTTCTCACCGGACTTATTCAATCTATACAACGAGGCACTTCTAAGAGAACTAGAAATCTTACTAGGATTCGTCATTGGCGGCCACAATCTTACCAATATAAGATACGCAGATGACACGGTACTGATAGCAGACACAGAAAAGAGACTACAAAACCTCCTACAGAAGGTAGCGAGGGAGAGCAAAAAGAAAGGATTAACTACAAGAAGACAGAATGCATGGTCATCAGTAAAAGGACGAGCCCGAAATGCGATTTACAGGCCGAGGACACTAAAATTAACATGTGCGCGGAAGTATCTGGGAAGTGTTTTGAAGGAGGAGGGTAGGTACGACGCTGAGATCCGAAGATGGATTGGGATGGCCAAGGATGCATTTCAAATGCTAGACAGAGTATTACGAGACAGGTGGATTTCTTTGGTAACATCTGTTCTATACGGCAGCGAATGTTAGACGGTATCCACAAGGATAAAGAAGAGACCCGAGGCGGCGGAGATGTGGTTCTACAGAAGGATACTGAGGATATTATGGACCGAGGATGTGGGCAACGATGAGGTCTTGGAGAGGATGCAAACAAGGAGAAAGCTTATGCTGACACAAGAAAGAGGCGGAAGAAATTTCTGGGACACGTCATTAGAAATGAGGGCTTGGAGAATCTGATACTCACGAGACGAATAGAGGGGAAAAGAGACAGCGTATGACATACGTGGCGGGCTTGAGCAGGTGGATGGCGGAGGGTGGTCTGGGGGAGTTGGCAGAAACACAAAACCTGTTGAGAGCCACAAGGGATAGGGAGAAGTGGAGGGCAATGATCGCCTACGCCCTGAAAGGACAAGGCACATTAAAAAAAATGAAAGGGGGAGTTGGTCTGGATTTGTCGGGTGCTGGGGATGATTGGTTACAAAACTGGTTAATCTGTTGAAACAACAACTAGTAACAGGTTTGATTGATTGACTGAATGCAAATAACGTAATATTATCGATGTCGACAATGGATAGAGCAGCCACTTCCTTCTAATTTCTTTTATTTATTTCTTGATAATAGACGATCCCAGCGAGCACCACGGTTATTTCAAAAAATTCCTGTCTGACGCAAGCCTTATGAGTAAAATTTGGCAGAGGGAACTTTTCGAAAACTGTCGATAGATGAGTCAGCACGAAGTCACAATTTATTATGACCAAGGTTTTGAGTACGAAGTCGCAAGTTATTATGACCAAGGTTTTGAGCACGAAGTCACAAGTTATTATGACCACGGTTTTGAGCACGAAGTCGCAAGTTATTATGACCAAGGTTTTGAGCAGGAAGTCGCAAGTTATTATGACCTTGATTTTGAGTACGATGTCACAAGTTATTATGACCCAGGTTTTGAGTACGAAGTCACAAGTTATTATGACCAAGGTTTTGAGCACGAAGTCGCAAGTTATTATGACCAAGGTTTTGAGTACGAAGTCGCAAGTTATTATGACCAAGGTTTTGAGCACGAAGTCGCAAGTTATTATGACCAAGGTTTTGAGCAGGAAGTCGCAAATTATGAGCAGGTCGTAAATTATTATGACCAAGGTTTTGAGCACGAAGTCGTGTTATTATAACCCAGGTTTTGAGTACGAAGTCAAGTTATTATGATAAGGTTTTGAGTACGAAGTCACAAGTTATTATGACTAAGGTTTTGAGTACGAAGTCGCACGTTATTATGACCAAGGTTTTGAGCACGAAGTCGCAAGTTATTATGACCAAGGTTTTGAGTACGAAGTCACAAGTTATTATGACCAAGGTTTTGAGTACGAAGTCGCAAGTTATTATGACCAATGTTTTGAGCACGAAGTCGCAAGTTATTATGACCAAGGCTTTGAGTACGAAGTCACAAGTTATTATGACCCAGGTTTTGAGTACGAAGTCACAAGTTATTATGACCAAGGTTTTGAGTACGAAGTCACAAGTTATTATGACCAAGGTTTTGAGTACGAAGTCGCACGTTATTATGACCAAGGTTTTGAGCACGAAGTCGCAAGTTATTATGACCAAGGTTTTGAGTACGAAGTCACAAGTTATTATGACCAAGGTTTTGAGTACGAAGTCGCAAGTTATTATGACCAATGTTTTGAGCACGAAGTCGCAAGTTATTATGACCAAGGCTTTGAGTACGAAGTCACAAGTTATTATGACCCAGGTTTTGAGTACGAAGTCACAAGTTATTATGACCAATGTTTTGAACAGGAAGTCGCAAGTTATTATGACCAAGGCTTTGAACAGGAAGTCGCAAGTTATTATGACCAAGGCTTTGAGCGTACTGTCTTAGTTCAATTACTGAGAACACCAGATTATGTACTTTCTCGCAGTAACTAAGTTTCACTCAAGATAGTTGAGCGCCTTGTCGGCTGGGGTTTCAGAATACACCGACTGCTCCTCTGCAGAGTGGTAAGACCCACTCCAAATGAGACGTCCTAGGTAAGACGATAACATCCCCGTCCTGGGTAAGACCAACAGCAAGGCCTCTGATCAGAAAGTATTGAGGAGCGTGGAAACACCTCTTTATTGTGGGTGTTCCCAGGTGCACCATAATCTGGACTAGTAGTGAGGTCAAAAAACTATAAAAGTGTAAAAAATAGGTTTCAATATCAGCAATACCTTTTTGTAAAAAATTATTACCAGCAATGTATACCAGCAATACTTTTTTGTAAAAAATTATTACCAGCAATAAATTTTCGAAGAAAAATTATTACCAGCAATACATTATTACCAGTAATACTGTTTTGGAAAAAATATTACCAGCAATACATTTTGAAAAAAATATTACCAGCAATACATTTTTGAAAAAGAAATATTACCATCAGTACATTTTTTGGGGAAAATATTACCAGAAATACTTTTAGAAAAGAATATTACCAGCAATAAAAGTCTTGTCGACATTAAATAACCCATTGAGGCTGATATACCGTAAAACAAACCAAACCAATCAAAATGGTTTCAATATTAACCATTGAACATTTTGCCCTAACAAACGAGTACTCTCGGAATCTTTCAGACATTATTATTAAATATAGGCATTTACATATCCAGCCGTAATTATTTCTATATTACATACTCATTTCTTTATCTCCGCATATATATATATATATATATATATATATGGGGGGGGAGGTTGTTTGTTTGTTTTGTGTGGGGGTATGTTTGTTTGTTTACTTGCTCATCTTGTCTGGTTTTCGCATGTCCGCACGTCGACAGCGCCTCACTCGACTGAGAAAAACATTGGTGATATATAGCTCACCCAGTTTCCGACCCACGCTGTCTATTGGCTAATACCTTCCCAGTATCGTTGATAATAGTCTGTGCCACCGCCTCTAAGTAGAAGGTCATAGTTCAACAGTCCATTGTGGAAGGGAATGCAACTCCTGCTGCTTACGGTACCATATACAACCAACTTGGCCGACCTGATTCTCTGTTACAATATATATATATATATATATATATATATATATATATATATATATATATATATATTAAGAGATTTTTTATGTTTATACGTTCTTTTTATAGATACAAATATTTAAGTAAATGCTCTGCTCATAATAAACAATATTAACGACCTGAATGTCCGAAAAAGTTTCATAAAAATATGCGTCCTCCAGCATGAATCGAACCTGTATCCTATACGGAAAAGTTATATAGCCTGACGTGCTTTTACCGATTGAGTCACAGAGGAGCGTTGCGGTTAGCATGGTCAATTTTACTGCTTTTAAACTACAAATCTCCATGATTTTCTCTCGTATATTCATATCTGCTCGATGCGTATCCAAATGTAAACAAATGACGTCACATGAAATGGACAAAGTTCGACAATTATTTTAAGACATTTTTATGTTTATACATTCTTTTTTATACATACAAATATTTAAGTAAATGCTCTGCTTATAATAAACAGTATTAACAACATCTCTCTCTATATATATATGTGTGTGTGTGTATATATATATATATATATATATATATATATATATATATATATTCTTTTTATACTTTATTTTTATGGATACATATTATTTAAGTAAATGCATAAG
>CAHIKZ030004545.1:2317500-2387500 GCA_903632075.3 Acanthosepion pharaonis
ACGGGACCTACGGGTAATTTTTGCCCGAGCCTACGAGCTCGGATACCCAACGTTAAATTCGGCCTACTGCCACATCTGACCGCGTGGGTCGGTTGGAACAAAAACAAAATGTTTGCTTTGGCAATTAGTTGGAGGTTCGTCTTCAGCTAAGCTATTCGAACTCTCAGCCTTCGGGCAAAGAGTTCGACTAGCCCTTCGGCGTAGCGTCGTCTGAAGTGGTAGACAGCTACCCGACACCGTTTTTACGGGACCTACGGGTAATTTTTGCCCGAGCCTACGGGCTCGGATACCCCACGTTAAATTCGGCTTTCTGCCACATCTAACGGCGTGGGACGGTTGGCAAATATCTTTGTACTTTAAATAAGAGAACATTTCATAGTTAAAAAATGAGACATGATTTTTTATTAGAAATTTTATTATGGCCAAAAGAAAAAAAGGAAGTATTTCATGGTTAAATTTTGCTTTATCAAAATATCCCCCTTTAACTTTGATTAAAGCAGCTCAAATCTTTTGTCATTCGTAGCAAAATTTTCTCAAAGTATAAGCTTGATAATTGATTCCATTCTTTTTTCAATGAATCTAAAAGCTCTTTTTCATACGGACCCGTCAAATGATTATGACTGAGTCTTAAAAATGAGGCTATCGAAGATTTGTTGTTTAAAAACAATAATTTGGACTTTGCTAATGAGACGCTTCTTTACAGTTGAGTAGTATAGCACATCGGATCAGTTGACGGTTCCCTCTACGACACAGGTTCGATTCCTGTTGGAGACCGAATATTTTCTAGGAAATTTCTTAAATATTCAGGCCGGTAAATGTAATTAATACTGTTTATTTAAAAGAAAAAAGACAGAGCATTTACTTAAATAAACTGTAGCTATTGAAATAACGTATAAACAGAAAATATAGTAAAAGTAGTTGTTTTGAACTTTGAATAAGAGAAAATTACTATAGATGGTTAAAAAAATGAGACATGATAATTTATTAGAAATTTTATTATGACAATAAGAAAAAAAGTATTTTATGATGAAATTTTGCTCTCGTCAAAATATCCTCCTTTAACCTTGATTAAAGCAGCACAATTTTTTGTCATTTGTTGCAAAAGTTTCTCAAAGTATAAGTTTGATATATATGTTATATATGATACGTACATTTTTTTCATAATTTCATGCTGCGTATTATTCATGAGAAATAAATATTAATTCTTTTTTTCCAAAAAGTGACGCTCTTGTGTAAATGTATACCAAGAGTGGCATTGGGAGGAAAAATAAAGGGACAAATATTGCTTATAGCTTCAGAGGAGAGGAAGTTGTGGATGTCCATGATCGTCTAAGTTTTGAAGGGACAAGGCACGTAATAGAAGAACAAAGAACCTTTTTTGCCTTCCATCTGCATGACTAATGTTTGGTCTCACCTTTTCCACCGACATGGAGAGGAACGATTTTATTAAACCAGTTGTTAAGTCAGCTAGGAAATTTTGTTCACTATGTGATGTAGCATACCTATGAAAGATAATGGGTATGTCCCCATTCACATAAATACAGTAGTAAATACTGTATGTTGGTCTTATGTTCAGATATTTAACATTACATTATTTAGCGCGAGTTTCGTCCTATTTTCCCATCTCATAGATAACTTTTGTCTAATAATGGGAAAAAATCTACACAATACTCGGACACGCAGGGCAAGTAGAAACGTCATTTGAAACTATGCTATCAGCCATAATGAACCTTCTGCAGAATAGAAGCGAACTGAGCCAATTACTGACCAACTTGGGAATATTATTCGTCTCCAACTGTGCTGGTCAAACTCTCTGCCTCAACGCAGAGAGGATCATTAGACGAGGCTATGTTTAAGGAGAGAGTCTCGTCTCGGGAAACAGCTACCCAACCCTATTCTATACGAGGTCTACGGAGATTTTTTGGCCGAGCATAAGTGCTCGGATAGCCCACATTCAATTCAGCCTTGTGCCACATCTGAGCACGTGGGGTGGTTGGTAGATATCCTGCAGTTGGTGATTCACTGGGGAATCCACTTGACTCACTTCTAACTGTTGATTACTTCTTCTACGCGCCGCTGACGAATCTTATGTGTTGTTCTTGTCCTAAATATTATCGTTCATTACCAACCTTCATTTGATTATTCTATTCAGTAACCTTCCCTAGGTTAAAACACTATCACAATTTTACTCACCAGAATCTATCTAGAACATTCATAAGTCAACCAGCCTTTCGAATGTGCAATGAATATTGTTGCCCTGCCTGGTGTGGGGCTCCTGTTATACAGAGTGTGGCTTTTATCTGAGGACAAATTTTATGGATTAGTAAAAAACTTGCTGAACAAAGGAATATAATTATATTTGATTACAAACAAGAAAACATGAAATTTAACTATTATTTAATTTTATTCAGTAAAACCATCCCTAGCATCAATGACAGCCTCTACACGAGGTCGAAATCGGCTGCAACCTCTGATTAATTGGTGCTTATTTATGTCAGACATTATCCGAACTATTGCAGCTTTAAGGGAGTCTTTGGTGTTATGAGGCTGTTTATTAACCTCCTTCTCAACAACGCTACACACATAATAGTCTAGTGGATTCAGATCTGGAGAGTTAGGAGGCCAAATGTTGGTTGTGATGTGGTCGTACAAATGGTCATCCATCCATTCTTGTGTTCGTAGCGCCTTATGGGATGGAGCTGAGTCTTCCTCGAATATGTAAATCCTGCCGTTGCATATGTTGTAAATTCAGGGCTTGAAAACTGTTTCTAAAACCTCAATGTAAGCAGCAGCATTTACTCTAAGACCTTGTGGAAAAAAAGTGTGTGTGTGTGTGTTTTTTTTTTTCAGACACATGCAGATTTTTGGCAATTGACCTCATTGATTGACCTCGTTTTTCATCAATTGTCTGCTTGACTTTCTGAAAAATTTCGGATGTTCTCACTTTATCAAAACGTGAATGTTTTTTACGTTTTGATACAGATATTGGGGAACTGTCAGCGTCTTCTAACTCTTTTCGTATCTTGTGGACAAACAATCTTGCAACTCTGAGGAGACGTGCAATATCGAAATCGCTAGGATCAGCCTTTAATGCCACAATCACAGCACCCCTTTTCCTTTCATTTATTATCATAGGGTTTGCCATTCTTGATTTCTGAAAAATAAAAACATTAGATGTTAGTGGGAAGCAGTATTAATCTTAAATCTGTATGCCCTCAAATACCAGCCGCACCTTGTATATCTGGAGATTCTGGATGAAATCCCTAGAGCAGTGGTTCTTAACCTGGGTTCGATCGAATCCCAGGCGTTTGGTGAGTCATTCTCAGGGGTTCAGCGGAGGTCAAGATATGTCAATGATGAATACCTCGACGAAATCATTGAACTTCAGCAGAACTCTTTGTCCTCAAGAACATATGGTTCAGTGGATAACGGCGCTGTTTAGATCCAGTTACAAGACCCAAAGAGTGTGAGTTCAATACCCGGTTAAGGCAGTGGGCAAACTTGGAGAGAGAAATTAACAGGAGATAACTGATAACTGACATCAATTAAACATGGCACGTGGAACGAGAACAGTCTACCCCAGTGAGCGAAATAAAGGGTTCAGTTCGACATTCCGAACCACCTGAAGAAGGCCGGAGCGTACAACAGCCGAAACGTTGTAATAAATATGGCGACAAAGATGAGGACAATAGTCCGAATAATGTAAATAGTGATTGTGCTTTTTTTTTTACTAACACTTATTTTGCTTAGTTTCGTATATATAGTTTTTGTTCGTTTTTGTAAATAGTCATTGGGGTTTCGATTTTTAAATTGTTATTTTATTCCCCCCCCCATCCCACTGACAATGAATTGTACATATGGGGACTACTTAGTATTTTCATAGAGACAATGAGGTATTATGGTGAATGCAGTAAGAAAGATAAATAAGAAAGCGTTATTTTGGTGTTAGGAATATTGTGGTGTGTTTGGGTCAGTGTTTGTGGCTAGCTAAGTTTAATGATAAGACATATGAAGACCGTCCTTTTCCTCATTCCCCTTTTTGGTCTTGTGACACATCTAATGAGCATAGCAGAAATAAATATCGCTCTCCAATTCTGTATCTCGACTTCATGATTTTAAGTGAAGTACTAGATAGGCAGTTACGTCTCAGAAAGTCACTGTTGAAATGGCTAGATATAGCCGTAATTTCTGTGTTAATAATTTCTTCCCTCGCACTTCTTTCTTGCGTAAATATCATCTGGCTTTCTGTTTTCCTGTCAACTACAACCTTCAAAAATTTAAATACAATGTTACTCTTATTCTTTTATTCTGTTTCCCATACTCTCAATAGCCCCTTGCTTGCAACTGGTTAACATCGCCTTGCTTAAGGTAAAATGATTTAAAGAAATGCGCTGAATGTGATCAGAATTCGATACTTGCCACTTGTTTCATGACGTCTGCTCATAGACAAGCAGTAGTCAAGAAGAATTTATAATAATCCTTAAAATACATTTTTTTTTCTAAATCTATCATTGTTTAGTGCCCGCGGGGCTGGACCTGAAAATTAATTAAATGAAATAAAGAATCCAGTTCTCCAATCCAATGAGTCTGTCAGTGAGTGTAGATTATCTTGAAGGCTGAGCGCGTTTCAAATGAGATTAAGGCTAAAGGAGGCTTTTAGCTTAGCAACCAACAAACATCCTAAATTATCCAGTCAGGATTCGCGCCACTTAGGAACCCTGGCGCAGGGTTAAGTCAACGAGGTTTGCTCATAAACTTTAAGCCGTGGCTAGAGAGCGAACCCCCCGGGAAAAATCTAATTAATACATTAATCTATCGAAGAGGTAAATATATACTTGCTGTACGGATGATGAGCGGGGAAATAACAAACACACACACATACACAGACACACACATACACACACACACACGCGCGCGCGGCGCAGACACACATACACACAGTTTTTTGGTCTGTTTGAAATAGCCTAAGCACTGAGCACTTTTATTTACTGCGTAAATAGACGCTTGCACATTTTTTTTCTTTCCATGTTCGGGATTTTTTTCGTGTCTAAACTTTTAGGTCTTTTAGCAAATTGTCTGTTCGTTGCACTAACGTTTATGGATTGTTGTATATATATATATATATATATATATATATATATATATAAATTAATTGATTTAAAATATGTTTTTTCCGCTACACAGTTCTAACCATGTTTCCGCTACACAGTTCTAACCATATTTTAAATCAGTTAATTTATAATATTAATGCTCTGTAAATTTACATCGAGCACTATTTTGTAAAAATAAAAATACCTATAAGAACACCGGATTATATATCTTACTGTTCTTTTTCTTTATATATATATATATATATATATATATATATATATATATATATATATATATATATATGTATATATATATATATATATATATATATATATATATATATATATATACATATATGTATTTGTATATATATATATATATATATATATATATATGTATATTTATATATATAAATACTTATTTACGACACTGTATATAGTAATAAGCAATAAAGTCAAGCAACTCATAAAATGGAACTACGTATAAAAATGTACTAATTGCTGGCCAATGTTCTCGTTTTTTATCTTTTTTAAATTACTTTCAAACATTATGGTCATTATCAAGATCTATATAGTTTACCATACTGACAACCCCCAAAACTCGATAATGACTGAAGCGATCGAAAATCATCATCAAAGATGTTTCGAAATGAAGTTACACAGCATATCAGTGCAATTTTTCATCTTCAGCATGGCTGCTTTTTTTTCCGAGCACGTCCATCTACACAGACCCATTTGTGATTCTTCAGCACAGAGCCAACATGTGGTTTATACTGCAACTATTTTGAACGGACCTTAGTTACAGCTCAAGTATGCGCTTCCACTATGGAAGCATACGGTTTTGAATTCAGAGTTGTCTTTCTCCTATGTTGGTCCACACAAATATGTATATGCACAAAAGCTATCATCTACCATGTATTCTATTGCGTAAGCAGAATAACATCTATCATATTTTATTACTTCAAAGAAAATTAAATTTCGGCATTAAATGACCCATAAGCTGTTGATATGCCGTTAAACAAACAAAGTTCCAAACGTTTAACCAGCTTGTTCTTTGGACTGGGTGTTTTGTTCTATGTCTCATCGTATTTGACCTTTTTGAATATCCTTGCTGATTTTATTAGGCTGAGTCATAAATGATTTCCGTTTTTTGTTTATCGGCATTATTTTTAATATTTTTGTCTAAATAGCCAGTGAAATCTTTGTCGGTTCAATGTTCTGCGAATTATTTGGATGCGTTCTTGCTTATGTTTCTCTGTGGATATATGACGCGTTCGGTGGAGGAGAGACGAATTCAAAATTTGATAATATTTGGAGTATAAACCGCAGCTTTGTTCTAATGGCGTTAAAAAGCCAAAAATGAACCGGCGTATATGGTCATAATCGGAAGCGTGTAGCAGTGCTGAAGATAAGAACTCACGCTGATTTGCAGTATGCCTTCAGATAGAAACAGCTCTGATGATGACCGCTTCAGTCATTGCCTGTAGATAGATGTTCCTGTATAGTATACTAGATACATCTTGATAATTGTTATTGGCAAAATTGTGACATAAAAAATCCGATGGCGCCTAGGAATAGAGAAAGTTGCATCCTAAAATCAAAACAAAACCCGGTTCACACTCCTCCTCAGTCTTATGAACAGGAGTAGAAGTTTATTTCTTGTTCTCTGTTTAGGATTGTATTTTCCGTTCCTTACAAAGTGTTCTCATTCTCTTCCCACCCCCCACAATCCAGTAGCCCTTTAAATCTATGTGGCATCATCGCCTTGCTTGGGGTTAAATGGTTTAAAAATATTAAGATTTTGTTGGAAACAAAGATAAAAATACTGTTATGCAATATCAGCCCTTTTACAGGGCAGTGAATGCTGAGCAATTTCAAAACAGATAAAGAGGAGACTTGAGGGAACGGAATTGTGTTTTCTACAGAAGGATGATGAGAATACCATAGACGGAACATGTGATCAACGAAGTTTAAATGAAATTGGAAAAAAAAAGTCATAAAATGATCAGAAATAGTTGGAATTGCTGAGATACATACTGAGGAAAGAGGGTTTGGAGAATTTGAGACTCACAAGAGGGGATGGAGGAAATAGCGAGTGACCTACTTGACGAGCGTGTGTGAATGAATATCAGAACATGGACTAGGAGTGATTCCTAGAGGTACAAAGTATAGGAAGCTGTGAAGAGTCTTGATCGCGGCAAAGGAACTCAGGACATTAAAGAAGAATAAATTGATGGCTTGTTGTATAATGTTAGTGAGTATTAAAATGATTCAATTTTAGCGGTTGTCATGATATAATTTATTGTTTATTCCCGCAAAAGTCATCATTGCTAATTGGGAAAATATGAAATCGATCTCATAAAAATGTTTTACTAAACTTGAAAGTGTTCAAAATCTTTGGTGCAGTCTTAAGCAAGAAGATGTATTCTCCTATCTGCAACCTTTTTTCCCGCCAGGTGCAATGTTGCAAGCCTCTCTCTACTATATCGCTATTTCCATGTCAGATATTCAGATCCGCTCCATTCCGCCCGTTCGGATATATACACTTAGGACACGCCACGGAGTTGAATCACCCTCAAGACACACCACGGAGTCGAATCACTTTCAGGATATCCACGCCGTCGAATCAACCTCAGGACACGCCACGGAGTTGAATCACCCTCAGGACACACCGCAGCGTCGAATTACTCTGAGGACACGCCACAGAGTTGAGTCAACCTCAGAGAACGCCACGGAGTTGAATCATCCTCAGGACACAACACAGCGTCGAATTACTCTGAGGACACGCCACAGAGTTGAGTCAACCTCAGAGAATTCCACGGAGTTGAATCATCCTCATGACACAACACAGCGTCTAATTACTCTGAGGACACGCCACAGAGTTGAGTCAACCTCAGAGAACGCCATGGAGTTGAATCATCCCCAGGACACACCACAGCGTCTAATTACTCTGAGGACACGCCACAGAGTTGGGTCAACCTCAGAGAACGCCACAGAGTTGAATCATCCCCAGGACACAACACAGCGTCGAATTACTCTGAGGACACGCCACAGGTTGGGTCAACCTCAGAGAACTCAACGGAGTTGAATCATCCTGTTTCAGGACAAAAATCCACCCAGACAGTCGAATTACTTGAGGACACGCTCCAGAGTTGGATCAACTCTGAACAGAACGCCACGGAGTTGAATCATCCTCAAGGACACAACACAGCGTCGAATTACTCTGAGGACACGCCACAGAGTTGAGTCAATCTCAGGACACTCAACGGCTTCGAATCACTCATTTCCTCTGTTTGTATGAAAAAAATCCACCCAGACAGTTTTTTTTTCTCTAGAACTTGTACTTGGTGGAACAGACGACTCCCGAGTGGATGCTTCTCTGAACAGTCTTAACTTCTTCAAGTTAAATGTCAGAGGTCAATCGTTATCTATCCTCTTGATCATTATAATCTTCATTTTCTACCATTTCCTTCCATTCACAGGATACATCTCATTTACGTTTGTATTTTTTTAATTTTAAGGGTAAATTTCCTCTACTTATAGTGGTAATGGTCTTCTATTGATTGAAATTAGAGTGATGATAAATGGTTAATATCTTGACTAATCAGAAAAAATTAGGACTGCGTAGTGAATTCGAATATATATATATATATATATATATATTTTGGCAGTTGTGTGGATTTAAGCCACCCTAAGAAAATCTATTTTGGACATTTCAAATTGGTTTATTTAAAAAAACGGAAAGTGCTTATTTATTTAGTATAGAACAATTACGGTTGACTATTTTGAGTCCGATCCTAAACAACGAGGTTGAGTGCTCTATACTCTTGACATAGGCAGTGCCACATCTATTTTGGTGTTTAGAAAAATATATTTTTAGCGAATTTTACGAAAGGGAAATTTCGGTGTTCTGACTTTTTTATAGTGGTAATCGAGTCTTCTATTGATTGGAAATTAGAGGTACAAGTTGATAAATGTCATTAATCCATCGGAATGACTAATCACAAAAAATTAGGAAAAAATATATATTGCGATATATATTCAAATTGTGTTTATATTGTATGTGTGTGTGTGTGTGTGTGTATTTATATATATAAATATATATATATATATATATATATATATATATATATATATATATATATATATATATATATATATATCGACCTTGGCAACCGAACGGTCCTTTGTGGCTGAGCGGTAAGGCACGTCCGACTATATGACGGTTCCGTATAGGATACAGGTTCGAAGGACGAATATTTTCTATGAAAATTTTTCGGACATTCAGGCCGGTAAATGTTATTTAATACTGTTTATTATAAACAGATCATTTACTTAAATAATTGTATCTATAAAAAGAATGTTAAACATAAAAATGTCTTTTTTATATATATATATATATTGTCATCCACAGACAGACTGTATCACAGCTCATCAGTGTTGTAGCCGCCCGTTTGCCTCTAGTTAGGATCGAAACCCGACTGAATTGGCGTCAGTCGGGACTTCAACCACTAAGCACAGTAGGGATGAAGGTGAATTTAAGCGTGTTTATTTTTAGATAAACACACATGACTGAGAGAACTCGATTCGATTTACCGAAGAATGATGCATTATTAGCCGTAACAGTCACTGTTTACAAGCCCACCCTTCCTCCCCAGAGAGCTCAACTGAAATAAATTTTTATATAAAGTCTACTATTCGTCCATTCTTAGAATATTTCTGTCACATATAGTTCGGTGCCCCTACGATTTACCTTGAACCCCTTGATAAAATCCAAAGAAGAATCAGCAATATTATTGGTCCTAATCTGGCTGCTCGGTTTCAGTACCTTCTCCACGGCGGTAACATTGCCCCCTCTATGTCTTTTCTATAAATACTTTCATGGTAATTGTTCGGGTGAACTCTTCGCTATGGTACCTAGAATTCTGGAATTTACGCAGAGTACGATTTACAGTTAAATTCACTAGATGTAACCGTAAATTCTACGCTATCAGTTTCTTTTCTCGCACTTCTCGTTTGTGGAACGCCATTCTGGCTCCATGCTTTCTAACCAACTTTAATGTACGAAAATTTAAAGGCAATGTCAATCGCTATCTACTGTCATCCTGATTATTATTTTCTCTTCCCGCTCATTATTAATATTTTGTTCCTAATTTTTCCACACCCTGTAACACATTGTGTCTTAGTGGCTTTACTGCCTTGCATGGGGTGACACCGATTAAAAAACATATATATATATATATATATATATATATATATATTGAGCGCTTAGCCTTCGAGGGGGTAGAATGGAGATCAACATGTTTTAGTGGACTCAGCAATGTTCAATCTGCTTGTCTGAATCATCTTCAAGAAGCGAGGGCAAGATCTAAAAGGTCAGCCAATCTAACAGTGATCTCATCTCACAATCCTCACACTTGCTCCATACGTGGCCTCCTTTGTAAATCACTAGCGGGTCTTAAATGCCACTTAAGATTATCGCACAAATTTCATGACTGAAACAAGTAAGCTGTCAGATCCTCATACGTCGAAACAGACGGGAGAGTCCATTATTATATATATGTATAATTTATTCTTTTTATTTGCCTGAAGAAGTTCACGTACCGGAAAGCCGTGTAGCAAAAATAGGAAGAATAAAATATAATATAAACACTAAAACAAATCCACATTATAACCAAAAACGTTTGCGGTTTCTCTCTTTTTTAAAATATACATTTTTCTCTCGTTGGAATAACTATAACATTTTCCATATATATATATATATATATATATATATATATATAAGGACAAAATTATAAATTTTCTTTACCAACACGTTTCTTCGTCTGATGGACATTATCAAAGCAAATGTTAGGATTTTATTTTGTAACATTTGCCTTGAAAAGGCCCACCAGAAAAAAAAAAACAAAAAAAAACGCGACAGTAAAGAAAAGTTATCGTTTTGTCTTTTTTTCATATTTTCTTTTTTACAGATATATTTTTATTTATATCTGAACATATAGGTCTGTGTTTGTGCGTGTATTTTGTACTTAGGTTTTTGCGTGCACGCGTATGAATAATCTTGCAGTCAAATTTTTCATTGTCCTTGGGTACTAATTAAGTTGGATTGGTAGGCGGGATAAGTTTTATTGTATTTTAACCCGTTTCCACCGACCCGCCTGCCGTTTTATGAGAATTAAAATGAATATAATTCTATAATACATTTAATGCGTCAGTGACTTGATACGATTTGTTGTCTTAACTTCATGTGTGGTCTTTCAAATCTAGAAACATTATGTTTAAAATCAAAACAAAAATAACTATGAAATATTAAAATCATTTTTATATTATTTATTGCATATATTCAGTCCTTATGTTTAGATAACTTGCGTCTAACTTGCCCGAAAACGGCTTTATGTTTAAAACTTTTACGTATGACACTTACGAAAACAGTTTTATGTTTAAAGATCTTAGATTTAACTCGCGTGAAAATAGTGATACGTTTGAATTTTCTTACATTTTACCCTTTCGAAATAATCTCATGTTTAAAGATCTTACATTTAACTTGCGTGGAAATGGTTTTACGTCTGAATTTTCTTAGTTTCACTTTTATGAAAACGGTTTATATTTAGAACATTTACGCTTAAATCTTACGAAAACAGTTTTATGTTTAAAGATATTACAGTTAACTTACATTAAATTTGCGTGAAAATGGTTCTACGTTTAAATTTTCTTACATTTTACGCTTTCGAAAATGAACTTATGTTTAAAGATCTTAGATTTAACTTGCGTGAAAATGGTGATACGTTTGAATTTTCTTACATTTTACGCTTTCGAAAATGAACTTATGTTTAAAGATCTTACATTTAACTTGTGTGAAGATGGTGATACGTTTGAATTTTCTTACATTTTACCCTTTCGAAAATGAACTTATGTTTAAAGATCTTACATTTAACTCGTTTGTAAATATAATTTTGACTGAGAAATCTCTTTTTTTTTCTCATGACAATATCAGCCACACGAATTTGACGTATGAATTAAAAACTGGGCAATAAATTTTGGGAGAATATATGAATTTCTTTATATTAGAAAATGTTATGCAATTGAATGATAAAGTGGAAAAAAACCCATGTAACACGAATTAAGAAGATATTTTACCTTTAACAAATCCCCTTGTGGGATATTTAAAACAAAAATAATGTGTCGAAACCGAATGAGATCAGCTAAGATGTGAATCTAGACACGTCGGACGCCAGAATTTTCAAAATTTGTAAATTAGCCTTTTTACATCACCAGCCTTTCGCCTCGGTCGATAATTATAAGCGACATTTACAAATCCTCCTCCCCGACATATACATCATTCCATCTTACTTATTATAAAACGCAGATATTGTGTGTGTGTGTGTGTGTGTGTGTGTGTGTGTGTGTGTGTGTGTGTGTGTGTGTGTGTGTGTGTGTACGTTTATATATTGGATCGGATTTCCTACATTTTTCAACCGATTTCAACAAAACTTCACAGGACTGCGTAAAATTACCTTGCGGTGGTTCTGACAGCGCTAAAAATTGAAAAACACAATTGTTTTTTGCACGAAATCAATTTGAAAACACGATAAAGCACGATTCTGTCGCCAGAATGAAAGGGGGACAACTCATATCGAGTTATACTTATTATAAAACCCAGGTTGTTTGTGTGTGTGTGTGTGTGTGTTCGTTTATATATGGGATCGGTTTCCTACATTTTTCAACCGATTTCAACAAAACTTCACTTTTTTTTGGCAGGTAGTATTTCTTATTGTCTGGCACACTTTTTTCTTTATTTTTACATTCAGAATGCTTTATAAATCCCATTTACAAGACAATTGTTTATAATAAAATTCTATTCAATCAGTAGACTCATAACGATTGAAAACAATGTTTTTGTTTGAGTTTAGGTTTGACAAATTCGTAAAAAAAAAAAAAAAATAATTAAGACATGCTTGTCCGTCAACCTTAAACAATAATCTCAATTTTATTTTTCAGTCTTTATGATGGTCGATACTTGATCTATCTCTTACTGTTACATCCCCGGGCAACGCCGGGTTCTACTGCTAGTCAATAATAACATTCGATGACATTTAGAGGAAGGCATTTTTTCGATTGTAATTCTATTACGCAACAAATTTCATTTTCCTTTAATGTACAGGGTGTTTCAAAAAATTTGATATCCTTTGAGATGTAAATATCACAGAAAGTACATGATTAAGGCAAATGAAATTAGAAAGTATTAATGTTGAAGATCATAAGATTTATTCTTCCAAATCTGAATGAGAAATTCAAAAAAGCATGTGGATTTCACAAATGTGAACGGACTGCACAGACAGCCTTCCTCTTTGAAAACGCCTTTTTCTTTCTAGTAAATAGCATGTTTTTATACCTGTAAAGAAAAAGATTAAAGATTAAAGAATATAAAAAATACAAATAAGAAAAACACAAAAACATAAAGACATAAAAACATAAAACAAACATTAAACATAAAGATGCTATTAAAATTTGAAGTCATTTGAAGGAGATCTAACAAAGTTATTAGATTGCGAAATGATATCAAATTTTTTGAAACACCCTGTATTTCGACTTACTTATTCATTTTAATCTCAAACATGTAAATATTATCAAACCAATGACACAAGTCTAGTGTACGGGTATGATGAGACCTCGTGTCTGCAAAGGTTAGTGCAGAGAGGCAGGTGCGAGAAATGGTTGTGTTAAAATGAATAACAAACGTGAAAGGGGATTAGACGGGAATTAAACGAGAATGACTGGCACAGCTTCTTTCTACAGCATGCATATGGCCCTGGGCCCATTTTGGCTAAACATAACAGCAACATATATAAATGTATATAACATATTCCACACGTATATATACATATATACATATATTGAGTCTTGAAGAAACCTCAACAGAATGCAGAAACACGTTTCGTCCTATATTTGGGACTCATCCTCATCCAGTACGGAGAATTGAAACACGGACAGTTACATTGACAGGCAAACGTCATACCAACTGTACTAACAGGCCTGACGAAGAGGTGCCGAACTAGACTCGATATTGCGCCGCTCATTCACAAATTCCGTGGTTGAACTCATCCAAGTTTCCTTTACCCATAGGACTGTGCCCCCTAAAGCCACGACTCTCTCTCTCTCTCTCTCTCTCTCTCTCTCTATATATATATATATATATATATATATATATGTTGAAACTTGACTAATGCATGGAATAATAATGCAACACAAAATGTACTTAGAACAAAATGTATTGAAACAAGAAAGTGTACACAATATTTACATATAGTCTTTTGTATATTCTTGGGAAGACCGTTCCTGGAGAATGTGTTGACTTAATCGCAGTCGGGCAGAGTCTCTGGATTGAATCTCTTGATTCCTCCCCTGTCTTCCCGGTACCAACCATATTTATATGGTCGGTACTCCACTATGCAAATTAGGTGGAGCCTACCACAACAATATATATGCATCCTCCGAAAGGAATCGAACCTGTATCCAACACGGGACCGTCGTATAGCCTGATTTTTTTTTTTAAATATTATGCTTTATTTTCCATAATTGTGCTACACGGGTTCCCGGTCTCGCGACCGTCATCAGGCAAAGGGGCCAGTTCAAGTCACTAACACACTAAAAAGAGAATATCTCATATCGAGAATATTTAACATCGAAAAACATAAGAAAGAAATTAATTATTTTTAATAATATGTAAAAATCTCCACGGAAACACGTGTAACAAAATTATGGAAAATAAAGCATAACATTTAAAAAAAAAAAAAAAAACATCCACATTTCCGAAAAAACGTTTGCGGTTTTTCTCATTTATTTTAATATACAACTTTTCTCTCGTTGGAACTACTATAACCTCTTCCTTTGATATATATATATATATATATATATATATATATATATATATATATATATATATATATATATACATCTGTGTGTGTGTGTGTGCAGATATAGTAGGCTGATGAAAAAAATTCGAGATAAAGAAACAACATCAATACCGTAATTCCCCATGCATAATACGTCTTCATCCATAATACGCACACCTAAAATTGTGCTGAAAGTGTGGCAAAATGCTTCTACTCATGCATTACACGCACCCCTTATTTGGTAATGAAACCCTATAAATTGTACCTCTCCAATGTCATTACGGCCAGCGTTTCATACTCTTATTTAAAAAATAATATAATTCTTATTTAGTTTTATGATAATTCTTTTTTTATTTTACGGCAATTTTTTAAAGATTATTTGTAACGAACCCCTGATTTTGCTTACTATTTTAAAACAAAATACGCGTATTATACCTGTGGAATTACGCTAATAATATTGATAATAAGACATATTGTACAGGTTGGTCTGAAAGTCTTCTCGCTCCTATCTCTCCCCCTTCCAAACTGTATGAGCTTGTGTCAGCTATGTAAAATAGAAAAATATATTATGTATGAGTGAGAAGACTTTCAGTCCACACTGTATATTAGTAGGTCCTTTGACCAAATTAAAGTATGATGAGAAAATCTGTGTCCTTTCTCAACAAGAAATAAAAATGAAGTTGGACTCTTTTCGTGGTTATTTTTTCCGGTGTTAAATTACTGATGTTATCTAGTAGAATTGGACTGGTTGCTTGGTACAATTAACAGTTGCAGAAGTTTTCTAGATTTTTCACATTTTTCTCATCATGATTCTATTTGGTATCATCACGTAAACAAATGACAACATATATTATGAAATGGCCTAAGTCCGACAGTTATTTTAATATATTTTCTATTTATATCTTAGTTTTATAGGTATAATTACTTAAGTAAATGCTATGTTTACAATAAGATCGTGGGAAATGTGTTGTTTAAAAACAGTAACTTGATGTGGTTAACCAAACGATTCCCCTGCAGCTAATTGGTATAGCACGTCAGACTGTATGACGTTTCCGTGTAGGATGCAGGTTCGATTCCTATCGGAGGACGCATATTTTCTAAGAAATTCCTCGAACATTCAGGCCGGTTAATACTGTTTATTGTAAACAGAACATTTACTTATATAATTGTATCTATAAAAATAACGTATAAACGGAAAATATATATAACTATTTTTATAAGAGTTTTATAATTATAATAATGATAATAATAATAATAATAATCTATTGCACTACTTAAAAGTAAATGCTACGAAGAATGGAATTGTACTCCATCTTTTCTTTTCTCATTTGATATATATATATATATATATATATATATATATATATATATATATGGATATATATATATAAAAATAAAAATGTTATAAAAGTGCTCAATGTTATGAAACAGACGTATAAATATATTACTTCACAGGTGAATATCAGTGTTATGAAACAGAACTATAAGTATATATCGATATTACGACAACGTCGATATAGCGACTCAAGTTTCATGCAGTTCTGCAATCTTCAGATTATATTTGCACCTGAATATTGCAAGAACTGCATGAAATTCCGAGTCGTGATATCGACGTTGGATATTATGTATATTCATTAATATATATATATATATATATATATATATATATATATATATATATATATATATATATATATATATGCTGATTGGCATTTGTATACATTCATAAAAACAATGCGCTAGATTCAGTTGTTCCATTTTGTCGAAACTCTGACTGATATCAAATCGATTAGGTTTCAATGACACACACACAGATATATATATATATATATATATATATATATATATATATATATATATATATATATACTAGCAGTAAAGCCCGGCGTTGCCCGATAGTAAACTTCTTCTGAATGGAAGGTTATAACCGCCATATTCATTTTGTACAGGCATGTAAGGCTGAAGTCCAGTAGAACTGATGGCCGCCCACGTAAAAAACGTAATGTGCACAAGTTGTCGGTATTTATCAGCACAACGGAAGAAAACATTGCAAGGCTTAAAAGGATGCAATTGACAGCCATGGTAGCATCAGCCATTTGCCATTACTAAGACACCTCCAATTAGATGTTGTCAAGTTCAATACGAACACGGGCCTTAGGAAGTTTTTGGTGAGTTGCAGCAGATGGCTTTGTATTCTGATCTGATGGCTTTATTATCCCTGAGGGCAAGACATTACATGAAGCCCTGTGTCAGTTGCAACGTAGTAAAACTCAGTAGCGTGAAAGGTAGACGCGTCTTTTGCCCAAAAGACGGCACTGCCACTACCGCAAACAGAACCACATAACAGAAGTATGGGAAGTTGCTGGGGCGAGTACTTGTAAGTGACACAAAATTTTTTGTAGTTTTTAATAGCCAGTTGAGGTGAGCATGAAGCGCACGTGGGGTTATCTAAATCAGCCCTTATGGTAAGGAGAGAAACACACCAACAGTATACGGAAAAGAATGCATATTATAACTCTGCATGCTGCTATTCATTTATTGTTCCACTTCTTTTTACTTAGGTCTGAATTGCGTGGACGCACTCGGCTCCCCTGATAATTAAACGAATCCACCTTCCCATGTATTGGTTTTGTATTGCAATTGAATATGGTTACGTGTTCGACATGTAAGTGCGAATGCAGCTATGGTGGAGCTTAAGTGATAAGGGAGCATCTAGTGAGCAAGGCAGCCTTTAATGAAATGTCTTATTAATGGCAAGTGGATACTACGACGACATTTAAATAAACGGGGTTCAAAAATGAAGGAACCGACGATGCAGCTGACATAAAGATGTGTGCATTGCGTTTAAACGTGACCGACCATGGGCTATAGGACTTCTGCGTTGGTAATATTTTTAGCTTTGTTTTTTGGAGAGTAAACGTAAACGTTATCCTTACTCCCGACTCGGGAGCAGCCTACGTAAAGCTGTCCATGGGCGAAACACTGTTCAACTAAATGCAGACCCGCGACGCTGAGCGTCTGTCCTTGCGATTTGGTCATTGTTGTTGAGCCGTGCTAGCCGTACCCCAGGGCTTTCTGAAGCTCTGGCAGACGCAGTATATCTGAAATTCCTCAAACGCCAATTAGCGGTCAGCACAGGACTTTCTAAAGCTCTGGCAGACGCAGTAGTACTGGCATTTCTTAAACGACGAATAGCGGTTTGTTGAGGTGGTTCCGAAACCCTGGAAGATGCCGTTGCCCTAGCATTCCTAAGACGACGCGAAGTGGTCTGTTCAGGGCTTTCTAAAGCTCTAGAACAAGCTGTAACGGTGGTATTCTTTGAACGTCGAAGGATTGTCTGTGCTGGGGACTCGGAAGCCCTGGCCCTAGAAACGCATATTGCGTCCTGTGAATTCTGTACTAAACGCTCTTCAGTTGAAAGTCTAGCGCGTCGTGATGACATAACTGATGCTACTGATGCCAGCCTTTCAGTCCATTCAGCAGTAGTTTCCGTGAAGACGCAGGCAGCAGAGCGTGAGGCCATCTGAGAAAGGCGTAACGAAGTTTGCTCTGTGGTTTCACTTGCTCTTGCTGCTCTTGTAGCGAAGGCAGCAGCCGTGCGCCGTCCAAAAAGTTTTCTTCTTTTAGGCGGTATTTTAGCCAATTTGGTAAAAACAAACCTTATAAAAGATATGTAGGTTTTTTGAGTGTAGTCTAAACGTAGGCAGGTTAGAGGGATCCCAAAAATGTATGTATCAAAAGGGGATTGAAAACAAAAAAGTGACGTTTAAAAAATTCAACTAAAGCTAAAACAGTAGTAGGTAATTTGGAAAGTAAATTCGATAAACGCAGAAACGGATGTAGTTATAACTAAGAAGCAAAAAAAAAATAGTTTGGATACGTAATCAACAATTTGCGGTTTCCGTAAGAAGCGAATGAAGTGAGCCAAGTGCGGGACAGCAAGCGCAGAAGTGTGAACAGGCGTGCGAGTTATGGTATAAAGAGGCGCTTGGCCGGTTGACCTTGAGCGCACATACTAAGGTGACGTACGTACGCACGTGCACACACGTGCCTAAGAGAACTGCTCGCGCGTATGATTCGATAGGCCCATGGTTAAACGCTTGCGACAATGCCAATGAGCTCGCAGCAACCTTGAACAGTTGACGCGATTGGTTAACCTCCAGCTGGGTTAGTCAAAGCAGTGCACAGTGGCGGATATCATTTCAAAATAGTATCTGGCGACTTTATTGTATCGGGTTTTTATTGATAAATATGAAAGCTATGTAGTTCCTTATCCCAAAATAGGCATTGCCTTTTTGCTTTACGTTGTCACCGATGTAGCGCAGTCTCTCAAAGTCAGCCAATCAGAAAATGGGATTTTGAAGTTTCATTTTTCTTTGAAAATTTTGAGCAGCTAAGAGATATGAGGTAGTTTTATTAATCAAAAGTTGAAAATACAAGCGTTTTTACCATTCCTACGAACAAAATTTGAAGCAATGTTAATTTCATTTACTGATGGATAATGAAGGCATTTAAGTAGCACGAATTTAGATGAAAACATGCGAGAACTTTTGGGGGCAGCGATGCACAGAAGTAAAATTATCTCGAGTAGGTGCCTTTTGCTACACGTAAACGGCATGAAAAGATATAACAGTCCCCCGGTGTTCCCTCGAATGATAAAAAGCAATTAAATGTGAAAAAATTGGACAATTGGGGGGAGCTGATTCTGTCCACTTGTCTTAAAAGTGGTGGCGTGAAATGGCTGATTTTTCTGGCAAAATTTGACATGTACCTCTTTTAAAATGGCCTTGACTGTGCAAATGCAGAAAACCTGGAAAGTAATGCATGCCTGCATTGAAACATTAAAAGATCCTTTTAAAAAAGCATGGTATGAGTGTTAAATCCTGAAATAAAAGTAGGCTACCTGAAACCTCTAACCCATTTGGGATGCTTGATGCGCGAACACGTGACACCCCCACCGTCGTTCACACATGATCTCGCATGACCCCGGAGCATGAATGGGCCAATCAGCAGCAGGCATTACGCATCGCGTGAGCCACGCGTGACTAATAACACTAATCCGATTGGCTTTTGGAGCGCAAAGTTGGGCCGCGACAGAAATCCTTCATTGTCATAACTTTTGCATCCGAAACACAAATATGGTCATTCTTGTCCTTTCTTATTCGCATATAAGCACTTAAATCTGACTTTTTTATAATTATGCTACCGCCATTAATTCTGATATGAAAAGTGCCCATATCTGCTTGTGTGCAGTGAACGCACATAATTACACACGCATGTGTCCGATCAAAAATGAAAAATCGATAATATTGATTTAAATATTGAATTAAATCAATTTTGGCGCCGTCAAAATTTCTGCAGGACCATTAGCAGTAACTGTGTCAAATTTGGTTGAAATCGGTTGAAAAATGTAGGAGATCCGATCAAACATATAAACGAACACACACACATTCTGCCTTTTATCATATATATATATATATATATATATATATATATATATAGTGAATATATAATTGTAACATATATATATATATAGTATTTCTTTCTGAAAAAAATTATTTTCGGTTGAGCTCTTGAGCTTTTGGGGAGAAAAATACATTTGTAAAAAGTGACCATGCAAGACTCTTCGTTAAGACGAATCGAGTTCTCCAGTTCCTGGCGTGTTTATCTAAAAATAAATACGTCTAAATCAGTCGGTTTCGATCCCGGCTTTAATAGTAAAAGTGATGGAGACACAAACAAAGAAAAAAGAATCTAAATTGAACCGGCTAGTTTATATACCCAAAACACACATTTAAAAGAGAAATCGCCTTTGAATTTAAAATTCCATGCGTCTCTCGTTCGTGCCCATGTGTAGTCCAACAACATAAACTTAAACTAGACTGGCCGTGAGTCTCTCAGTCTCATTTGTTTTTTTTTATATCCTAGTCTGATGAAGTCCTAAAGGATGAAACGTGTCATAGGAAAACTTTTCCCACTTTGTCATACTTCTTTCACAACTTAACCAATTGATTCAGTTATGAAATTTTCTGCGATAATCTTGTGGAACTTGAGACCCGCCAGTGATTTACAAAGGAGGGCGCATATGCAGCAAGAGTGAGGATTGTGAGATGAGATCACTGTTAGATTGTCTGACCTTTTAGATCTTGCTCTCACTTCTTGAAGACGATTCAAACAAGCACATTGAAAACTGCTGAGTCCACTAAAACACGTTGATCTCCATTATACCTGAGCGCTTGTGGGTGTTATATATGATACATCGGAACTCTTTGGTAGTGTTTAGAGAGGCTGCTCTGATCAACAGTCGCATAATATCGGGTTATTTGTAGTGCCATGTCGCAAATGGGTATATGTCCCTGCATGTATTTCTGGTTGGCAACTCCGAGGCCACATTATACTCTGTTTATCAGCCCCATTTCTGGTTAGTTTGTATTGCCATGGACGATAGATAGAGTTAATTATTGTGGTCTTTTCTCTTTCTCCTCAACACAAATCTCATGAAAAACATAATGAAAAGATATACACGTAAACCAGTAAACAAAAAAAAAAAAAATCACCGACGTCCCCCGCTCCCAGCAAACCTTTCTTTCTCCAATATTCGTGGTATCAGTTCCAACTTCTGCAGATTTTCTTTCTCTTGGAACGGTCATCAGATATCTTTGCCCGTTTTGGAACGAATTTAAATTCTTCCATTGCTACCAATGAACTCTTGGTTCAAGTATATCGTCTCCTTTGCCGAAGAGATTCCACCATTCACATGCGTAGCCTTGGTGATTATATCCCGGATAATCTTCCGATGACCCGGGAATTGTCTCTCGGAGCCTCAGACTACACTTCCATGTTCTTCCGTCTTTCGTGATTAAACTCTGTTAGCTATCTCTTTTTCCTTTATCGCTATCCCTCTTTCCAGGACTGCAGTATATTATACATGATAGCTAACAGTATAGAAAAGGAACTTTCTCTTCATCTTTGTCTTCAGTGACCTTAATACTTACCACGACAAGTGGCTGAAACATTCTGAAAGTACTGATGTTGTTGGACATTAAATTTTTCCATTGCGCAACACCTTACTCAAATCGTGAAATTCCCTACTTGTTTCCCTAGCAAAACCGAACTACAAGCTTCTCTAATTGATTTATTTCTTACCTCCTTTTCTCGCTCTTGCCCAGCTTTGCAACACTCCCCTCTTCGTAACTCAGACCACTTTTTGGTATCTATTGATATACAATATTTCATTCCAGTCATCTATTAAACAGGAACTCCCTATCCATAAGACCTCTTTCCGTTATCAGCATGCTGATTGGGACTTATTCTGTGATTATCTTCGTGACGACCCTTCAACTAGCATCTTTAACCTCCCAATTGAAAATTGCGCCTCTGAGGTTTCTTCTTGGATCAAAGCCAACACGGATGCTTTCATCACTTCTAGGAAATACCAGGTAAAACCTCAATCCTCTCCATGGTTCAAACCAGCATGCTCGGCTGCTATAGAACACAGGTACAACTATTTTCGGTTATACCAGTGTGACACCTCTGGTCACAACAGGAGACTATTTTTTGCTGCTCATAATAAATGTAAACGAACACTCGAATGGGCTAAGTCCCTGTTTGTCTAATGAGGCACCGCATGACCTCTTTACAGCTCGTGATTACTGGCGGCTCTGTAATTGGGTATTAAATAAGTTTAAGGTCTTGTTATAGTGGAACACACTTATTCTATAGTTAATAGACTCTCCCAGCTATAATAAGTAGGAGTAGTAAGAGTAACGAAAGTGGTTCAGTGAGTTCGTCAGTCAGTCGATGCCGGACGACAGTTAGTCGGATACTAAAGTATCAGCGACCACAACTAGATTTCTCTGCGTCATTGCTTATTATATCAAGTTCCTAACGTTTTGTACGTCGAACCTATTTTAGGACCGACTTGGTACAAATACAAGCCTCCACTGTGAAATCTCTCCATAACAGGTCTCTATTCCTCTCCTCTTTAATCAATTTGAGGTGTTATCATTCTCTTCTGACAAAAGCTGAATGCTTTCTCGCAAATTCTCCTCAAACTCTGCTCTTGACTCACTGGGGCATCCCTACCTAAGTTCCCACTTAGAATTGAGTCTCTGTTGAGTGATATGTATATAACCTCCTCCATAGTTTCTCCTATCATCTCTAACGTAGATCCCGACAAAGGACGTGCACCCGATAGTATCCTTGTAATAATTTCGCCCTTGCATGGAGTATTGCTGCCATATATGGTCTGGAGCCCCTTCTGTTTGCCTGGGGGTTCTTGAACAAGATCCAGAGGTGGATATGCAATATAATTGGCCTTGTTCTGGCATCTCGTCTGCAGTCGCTCTCCCACAAACGCGTCGTCGCCTCCCTCTGTCTTTTTTAGAAATACTTTCATGGTAATTGCTCCAAGGAGCAGCATTCGCTGTTTCCCAGACTTCATGAATTCAAGCGCCCTACGAGGCTGGCATCCCGCTCTCACCCTTTCACTGTCGAAGCTATTAAATATAGCCGTCTCTTCTACTTCAATAGTTTCATGTCTCGCACCTCTCGCCTGTGGAACTCCCTTCCCTATTCCAATTTCCCTAAGAGCTATAATCTCCAACTATTCATAATGTAATGTCAATCGACATCTCCTGTTGCCTTGATCTATCCACAATCCTTCTTCTCATCCTTTCCTCTATCACTCCTATCTTATCTTGCTCCAAATCTTCTGTAACCCATTGCGCCGTAGTGGCTTCTCATCTTGCTTGGGGTGAAACGCTTAAAAGCCCTCGAACTGGCTCCTGTTCTCTCTAAACTCTATAATAAATGACTTGTTTCCTCCTGCTTTCCTGTCTGATGGAAGTCATCATCTCTTGGTTCCGTTTTTAAGAACTCTGGTGAACCGTCCGATCCTTGCAACTATCGACCTATTAGCTTCTACTTCTTTTTAGGAAAATCTATTTTTCAATTCTTTTATTGAAAATTGCGCCTCCTTAATATTTTTTCTCATATTCCCTAATATTCAATAACCCTCTTGCATCTTAGTGACTTTATTGCCTATCATAGATAGATAGATAGATAGATAGATAGATAGATAGATAGATAGATAGAGGTGAAATGATTAAATATATCGCCAGCTTAATTCATCGTGTATATAAGATTAGTTTTGTATTCGGGTTTTTGTTCGTCTTCACGTATGTTGGTATTTGTTGGAGAAAATAAAATGTGTTTACAAACATATGCGTGTGAGAGACGCGTGAGAAAGAGGGAGTGCTTGTGTGAGAGAGAGGTGAGAGATTGAAAATGTAAGACAGAGTGAGAGAGAAGATGTGTGTGTGTGTGTGTGTGTGGCAGAGCAACCTCTCTAGCCAAAAGAAGTGTGGATGGCAACATTGCAGCAGGGAGTGGAGCTCGGGCTCCTTTGGGATTCGGGCACTCCACAAGACATGAGAAACATTGATTTTGACCTGATTTTGCATATGCTATGACGTCATAGAGGGTTGGTAATCTGATAATCAGCAATGCCATGAATAACTGTAGAAATATCGTCATCACTTGTTCACTCATATGAAAAGAAAATATGGTTTTCTTTACATGCAATATATGTTCGGAAGAGTGCTGAAAAAAACAAAACAATGTTATTGTCTTTACAAATTTATAATGTTATTGTCTTTATAAATCATTAACCATGAGTAGATAGATAGATAGATAGATAGATAGATAGATAGATAGATAAAAACAGACATATATAAGAAAGTTCAGATAGCTGGCTATGAATGGATTGAGATAGATAGATAGATAGATAGATAGATAGATAATGAATAGATAGATAGAGATAGATAGATAGATAGATAGATAGATAGATAGATAGATAAGACAGACATACAAAAATGGACTTGTGAACTGATATGAATAGCCATAGATAGATATATATACAGATTTGAGAAAGACAGACACCCTAAGCAAGGCGGGAAGCCACTAGGACGCAAGGGGTTACAGAAAGTTTGTTGCAAGATCAACTAGGAGTGACAGATTTAACCAGGTTGATGGATCAAGGCAATTATATATATATAGCTGGAGATTATAGCTCACAGGTGGTAGAGAGGGAGAGAGAGAGAGAGAGAGAGAGAGAAAGAGAGTTTAGACAATGAAAAGGGATGCGAGTGATAAAGAATGTCCTCAGAGATTTTCATGAAAAAGATATTTATCTAGATATATATATATATATATGATGGATCATATAAGATAAAAACATACATAGATAGATAGATAGATAAATAGAATGATTGTTTTATACTGATTTATAACAAATCGACATTTATATATAGTATATAGATAATAAAGAGAGAGAGAGATAAATGAATTGATAAAGAAAAGAGAGACAAAAGATATAACCAGGTTGATGGATCCTATATATATATGATATATAGATAGATATATATATATAGATAGATATATATATATATATATATATAGAGAGAGAGAGAGATAAGTGATGATTATAAAAGAAGAAGAAAAGAGTCCTATATATATATATATATATAGATAGATAGATAGATAGATAGATAGATAGATAGATGAAGACTGAGAGAGAAACACAGACAGATAAAACCAGGTTGATGGATCAGCTAAGATACAAACAGACAATGATAGATAGATAGATAGATAGATAGATATTATTAGTATTAATCCGTCGATATTGGCAAATTTTTCAGGATACATTTACATGAAAAAAGATATATCGTGTGAGTATCAGCCAATAACATTTGATATTATTATTAATATTAATTAATATTAAATATTTATATTCAATATTTAATATTAATTTGTGATGTAATATTTTATGAAGACAATCGAAGTGCAATACATTTTTTTTATTGATACTGAAATCCAAAATAGATATGCTGTATTAACATATATTCAATTATCACATCATTTCTTAAATTTAAATAAATTATTATTTTAAAGTTTGCCATGTGATTATGGGCTCTTTATTCTGATCATAGGATGTGCGGTGTCATATAATAGATAATGGCTCTAAATGGGAAACTGGAGAGCCGAGTTCGAATTCCAGTCAGGTTCGTTACTTTTGCTTAAATAACCTTGGGAAAGGCATGAATCCATCTCTTCTCATCACCTCCAGCTATTAGTTGGATTGCAGGAGAGACTGGGACCTATAATCTTGGTCGGCAAGAGCAGCCTACTTCTGGAAAATCTTCTGCCTAGTTAAGTCATGAATCGAAAGAGATATGATCGCCAAAGCGTGTATGGCACTTAACTGATTCTGACTATGGGACCCGAGTCCTAATGTCACCTTTGTCAATTTGGTAGGAAGATGTTTTCTTAATGTTATCAGACTAGCGATGCAATTCTAACGCCGAACAAATTTGTAAAATGCCTGAACACTATGCCACTTGGGAGTGAAATTGGAAAGATGGAGCTATTTCGAAGTCATCGTGATTGTGATTTTGAGCCAATTGGCATTTTTGAAACAGTTACTCACGCCAAATTATTCGTTCTCTCCCAGAAACTGTAACTAAGGTCTGCTCAGCATAGTTGCAGTATAAACCACAGGTTGGCTCTATGGGTGTTGAATTTAGGAAATGACTTTCAAGTGTACTTTACATATTTATATATGGATGCATGGCCAAGTGGTTAGAACGTTTGCTTTCTGACCATGAGACCTGGGTTCAGTTGATTTGTCAGGAAGGAGACTTCCTGATATTAATGGTCTGGAGGGGGCAATCCCAGTGATAAAAGGATGGAATTCATTATATATCCCCAGGTCTGTTAACTTGTACACTTGATGTAAGCAGAGCAAAGAGATCGGTTAATAATGACAGTGCCTTAAAAACCATACCTAGGGTTGACACAAGCCTTGTGAGTGAAATTGGGTAGATGGAACACTTGGAGGATGTCATTAGCTGTGCTAGCACAAAGTCACAAGTCATCATGACCAAGGGTTTGAGTGTGCTGGCCTTGATCAGATTGTTGATCACGCTAGATAATACACTCTCTCTCCCAGACACTGTAACTAAGATCTGCTCTGCATAGTTGCAGTATAAACCAAAGGTGGGCTCTGTGGGTGTTAAAGAAACACTGATTGGCCTGATCAGGCGTCTACAACGGGGTTTAGCTAGCCGCTCTAGCAGGGGGATTTGCTAGACAACGCGTAGCTGATCATAATGGCTCTTTGACATTCGATAACCAGTTTTTCATATATTGATTTTGTAAAATTTTCCACTGTTTTGAATACTCGTCAAATTTTTTATTGTTTTCAAATGATTCGTTAATTCTTATATATATATATATATATATATATATATATATATATATATATGAAATATTAACGAATCATTAAAAATAACAAAAAAAAAATATAAAATATAAAAAAAATATATATATATATAAATAATAAAATAAAAAAAAATATATATATATATAAAAAAACAAACAAAAAAATCCTTAAATGTAGTTAAAATGAAAGAAAATGTCAACGTCTGACGTTTCGGTTTAATAAACCTTTTTCAAGACAATATTCATCAAAATACAATTCAGTTCAATATGACAAATACGATGGACATAAAACACAGTCTTATTCAGAACAGATAACTGAAAATTTTTAAAATGATCAGCCTTCAGTCTAACATGGTCATCTGTCGTCACATGGGCGACGCTTTCAAATAACGTTTCCTAAAAGTTTGTGATTATTTTGAAATGAAAAAAAAATGAAAAGAATTCTATTAGGTTCTAAAATTCTTATGTGTCTGCTTTTCGAGCATCAATCTCGCTAAAAGGGGAAATATTAAAGAAACCAGGTCTAGTAACCGTGGTCAAATGGTATTTGGTATTTGACCGAACGTATCTCGTATAATCTAAATGCATTAAAAATAGAACTCTATATTACCTACTAATATTAGACCTAGTTTATTAAATAGCACCAGCAGACAACATATTACATCCGATGCTTGCATCTATCAAATATCATCCAAAAATGATAAATATATGTGGGTGAAACAGGTAGGGTCTCAAAAATCTCGTGTTTTCGAATAATTTTAATAATGCTTTAGTTGTACACCCAACTAAAAGCAGATCATAATTTCGATTTCGATTCCGTGAAATATTAAAATATATATAAAAAAAATCTCAGGAGGATTTATAGCAGGTATAATATCCATCTACGGTGAATACGAGACCTGGTTTCTTTAATATTTATTTTTTAGCGAGAATGCTCGACAAAAACAATAAATTTTAGAACCTAAAAATTCTTTTCATTTCATTTTTCATTTCAAAATAATCACAAACTTTTTAGGAATACGTTATGAAAAAATATCAGACGGAAGGCTGATCATTTTAAAAATTTTCAGTTATCTGTTCTGAATAAGACTTGTGTTTTATGTCCATCGTATTTTTAAAAAAATGAATATCTTGAAAAGGTTTATTAAAATTTTAACTAAATTTAAATTTTGTTTGTTTTAAATTTTCTTCAAAATTTATATATATATATATATATATATATATATATATATATATATATATATATATATTTAATGGAAAAACAGACCACTTTAAAGGTTCCATTACAATAATTTATTTCACCAAAATCCTTTTTAAAGGACTCGGATCATCAGGTAACAATTCCAACAACGAAATGAAAGGAAAAATGGGATTAGAAATTGATGGGTAGTGTATTTTTGTAATTTAACAGGGAGGGGTGATAGTTGTAGTTAACGGACAAGGTAGAGTATAGGGAGGGGTAAATTTCATATTTCTCTTAAGCATGTTTTATATTGGGGTCGGAGGGGTGAAATATTAGCTCTGGATTCACATTGAGCTCTCAGGATTTCATCCTCCTTGGAATTACCCATTCGGTTTACTTATATAAATATATATATATATATATATATATATATATATATATATTTCCAAATGATTCCTTAATATTTTTTATATATATATATATATATAGAGAGAGAGAGAGCGAGAGAGAGAGAGCGAGAGAGAGAGAGAGAGAGAGAAAGAGAGAGAGATGCATCTTTATAGCCCCTATAGCTGAAGTGTGTCTTTTGGTGACCGTCTTGCTAAAACGCAGTTCAATTTACTTATTTTCTTTATAGGTCAATTTCTCTGTTTAAGACAAAAGAAAAACATGTATAGCAAGTCAAACACGTGTATCCATACGTTTAAAGCAATATAACTATATATATATAGATATAGATAGACATGCATGTGTTTGTGTAAAGAACAACCTGATATCGTCGATGTCACCATTTGATCCAGGTTGTGCTTGTGGGTGGACTGTTAGTATATTATTACTGTAAATATTCTACACGTGGAGATACAATTTGACAGGGAAAGCTAGAGAAAAAGTTGCGAAGAGGCTAATAAAATTTCATGGTGGCAAAAAAAAAAAGAAAAAAAAGATCTTTATTCGATGAGGCAACCAACAAGCAAGTCTGTGATACTGTCGGTGGCGTTACATACGTCGTGTGTTTCTCTTAAGAAAAACACGTGTTACCTGGAATAACCATACGGAAAATGGCGGACTCGGTATGTGAGTCCACGGGAAGAAATCCAAAGAAACAACAAGAACCAATATATATATATATACAAACAAATGAATATATATTAACAAGAAAGTTATACAAATGACAAAGACAATGATGTGTGTAACAAAAGAATATGAAAACCTTTTTTGATCCAAAGGATGGGAAGTGAGTGGATGTGCATACGTACGTGTGTTATGTGTGTGTGTTTTGTTCAGGCGTTTCTCAATGGGAAACGCGTTTTTTTTCCGCGAGAGACTTACATGTTAACGTGTAAGGAGAAAAGTAAGAACAGAGTGAGAAAATATATTTATAGTCCAGAGAGCGTCCCCTATCAGTGGTTTCAGCAAAGTAAGTTAGTAGAGTTAACTTTTCATTACTGAATAGGATATTTACTGCCGCCCATTTTATTTTGCAAGGATAAAAAACATCCATGTTAACACCTCCAATGAATTAAGATGAGAAGCCATGAGAGCCATGCCTAGCGTAGACTATTATTATTATTATTACTATCATTAGAGGAAAGTTTGTTCACTATGTTGGGCTAGATAATTTTCTCACCAGAATCTTACATGTTTATAAATCTACCATTCGTCCATGCATAGAATATCGTTGCTTTTGATATATATATATATATATATATATATATATATATATATATAGATAGATATATATATAGATAGATAGATAGATAGATAGGACCAGACTGAGATACATACTGAGATAGACAAATACGAGCAGACGTCAAAAAAATTCTTACTGGGATAGATATAGATGCGATATATATATATATATATATATATATATATATATATATATATATATAGAGAGAGAGAGAGAGAGATTCTTGACAAAATCCAGAGAAGAATCTGCAATGTTATCGTTCTTGATCTGGCATCTCGGCTTTGTAAGTTTTCCACCGCCGTAATGTAGCTTCCTGTGCCTTTTCTCTACATATGTTTATGATAATTGTTCTGGTGAGCATTTCTCTTTGGTAGCCAGACTTAAGCGAAGTACGAGATTAGCAGCTGGATTTCATAATTATATTGTTGAAATTGCTACATGCAACCGTAAGTTCTATGCTAACAGTTTCTTCCATCGCAATTCTCGCCTGTGAAACTGACAAACAAATCTGTGCGAATTTATTATTATTATTATTATTATTATTATTGATACTTTAAAAGGAATTCGTCGGTCCTAGTTGACTCATCATAAGTAAATATGATTCAACTCACTCGTATCATTAACCAGTTGGTAAGTACAGAAGAATGATACGTAACTCCTAAAAGATATGAGTGAGGGCAAAACTGTGTCTTGGTTTATGTTCAACTGTATTGCTATATTGCTTTTATATAGTGTTTTCTAATTTGTTTTCTTTTACAGACGGTCGTAAGGAAGGCTACACGCAGTTTCTTTCTGTCTACGCTAACTTCAATGTATCCTGCAAGTGTTAATTAAGTTATCTTTTCCATGTTTACCTTTTTGCTGCCATTCTTCTTAAAACCTGCTCGTTGTTCACCTGTTCCGTTCATGTTATTCCCATCATCCTCCTGTAGAGCCACAACTCTGTCGCCACAAATCTCTTTTTCATTTATAAAAAAATGTCCAACATTCACTGTCATACAGGAGGATTGATACCAGTTCAGCACTCTTTTCTTTGTTTCTAAAGTTTTTTTTTTTTTTTTCTGTTTCTTGATTCTTTGCTTAGCGTTTGGAAAGCATCTTTCGCTATGTCAATGTGCCTTCGAATTTTTGAGGGTAGCTACAGCAAAGTAAAGACAGATCCTGCAATGAAAACGGAACGCAAACTGTCACAGATCCTAATCAAGAACCAGGATCACTTCGTACCTAAGACATACAGGAACTTGTCACAGCGTTACACCACGCTTCCTTTCAAATACGGTCTCCCCAAAATTCACAAGGACGGTATTCCGATCAGGCCGATTGTTAGCTGCCAAGGCTCTGTGTGTCACCCTCTGAGTCGCTTCCTAGTAAATATAATCGACCCATTAATAGAAAAGTCACCATCGTATGTCCGGTACTTCGCCCATTTCCTGGAAATAATTAAAGATGCTCCCAACCAATTCAACCAGATGGTGAGCCTAGACGTGGTGAGGTTGTTCTCCAAAGTACACATGGAGGAGGTACTCTCGTTAGTAAAGGCCTGAATGACCACGGACTCATCGCTAGGAGAACGGACCAGTATACCTGATGGAGATGCTGACTTTCTGTACGCAAATAACAGTGGTCTGGCGCGGCTTTTTCTTAAAAATCAACGGATGCAGGTGGTTCTCATCAAACTGAACAGGCCGGCCAGAACACGGTTATCATTCGAGATCATTCAAAGAACATCAGAAAAAGAAACTAATATATGTATGAACCGTATTCCATTTGTAAAGAGGATGTTCCATTTAGATTTTTCCTGCTACTTTCGAAACAGACCCCACCACGGGATGTTACCTTGATTTATCCTCACAATCTCCACTTCTTTCTAGATTCATTTCCTCATCTGTAACTGTTGTAGTAGGATCCACCTAATTTGCATAGTGGAGTAACGACCATATAAATATGGTTGGTACCGGGAAGAGAGGGGGGAATCAAGAGATTCACTCTCAGTCGAAATCTCTGCATTTTGCAGTGAGGGTCCCGGACGAAGCTTTGCCGAGAGGCAGGGTTTCGTCCGGGTGGGTAGACAGGCCTTGAACCCGTCTAGGCGGGTTCAGAAAGGCCATATTTTTGGCCGAGCCTACGGGCTCGGAGATACCCATTTTAAACCGGCCTTGTGCCACATTTTATCCTCGTTGGTGGATAGATAAATACAGGAATCAAGAGATTCAACCAGAGACTCTGCCGGACTGCGACTCAGTCAACACATTCTCCAGGAACGGTCTTACCAGGAATATACAAAAGACTGTATGTAAATATTGTGTACACTTTCTTGTTTCAATACATTTTGTTCTAAGTACATTTTGCATTATTATTCCATGCATTAGTCAAGTTTCAACAGTCACACTCTACCTTCAGTGATTCAAGAGTCTTGTACTGATATACTCTTGTAAAAGAAAATAATGCTGTATAACTTCTTATATAAGTATTCTTCATATACACTAGTTTTGTCATCGATTGGCCTGAAAAGTTTGTTTTTTTATATAAAGAAGAGTTTAGACAGCGGTTGCCGGAAAATCGTTGGCTTTTATGTATAATTTATGTAAGGAATATTATAATGAATACTAATTGCTACGTATAATATTTCAGAATGCATGGTTCCATGAAGATTCTCATAGCCGTGGTATTGATGGCCATTATTTATATTCACGTGTGCTGTTATTTCAGCAAAATTACAGAGGTTAAAACATTTAGAACTGATGCACTGTTACGACGGAATAAAAAAGCGTACACTGTCGACAGCCCCACTTGCAAAATACCAAACCTGGAACCGTTTGATGTTTCCGTATCAAAGTAATTTTTTCACTTTACCAGATATATACATTTCTGTACTTCCTTGATTTTAACATCAATTCTATACTTGCATCTTAGGATCTTCATCTTGATATACATTCTCCCTTCTTATAATTGACGGTTAGGCCTTTCTCCCACCTCTCCTCGTCTAGAAGTTCCCGCAGTGATCTTTCATTGCTTGCTATCAATATGGTAACATCTACATATCATATGTTAAGATTGTGCCAGTAATAAATCCTGGTAGGACTTCTAGTCCTCTTAGAATTGTTTCGCTATATGCATCCTTGACTTAGGCACCTTTCTGTTTTTTTGCAGTTACTCAATTCATTTTCTACCCGCATGCAAGCCTTGCTCTCAAATACGTATTTTCTGCTAACAAAAAAAAATTAATTACATGAAGTTCACTTCCTGCCTAATCTTACGCTCATACAGCACCACGAAGTAACCTTCTATTTTGAGCGGCTCTTGGGCCTTGTATTTGGTAAACAATGGTATGAAAACAAGACCGTCCTGGTTATGACGATAAACTACATCCAGCAAAATCGAACATCTGTACGAAGAAAACTAGTTAAGCATCCGACAGCAAGGATCATGAGATTGGTGGTTTTGAGGAGAGTTGAAGCACCCCTTAATTGTTGATGTTCCCAGGTCCACCTTGACCCGGGGTGGTAGCACCTGTTAGGGTCTAAGCTATGGGTAAATAGTTAACCCCCAGACGCGGATCAAACCACTATAAACATTTTTATAGTAAAATTACCAGCAATACATTTTCTTATTAAAAAAATTACAACCAATAGAGTTTTGTAAAAACAAAAAAAATAATAATGCCAGAAATACATTTCTATAATGAAAAACAAATATTACCAGCGATAAAAAAAAATTAATACTACTCCCAAGAAAATTAAATTTCGGAATTAAATAACCAAGACAAAGATACTCAATATAAACACAAGGAAAACGTTTTCGGTTAAGAATTTTTAAAAATATGAATCAGCAGAGGTTATTTAGTCTTATAATATACGTGAAAATACGAATAAACAGGACATATACCTGAAAATGCGTGTTAACAGCAAATATACGTGATAATACGTGTTAATAGGCGCTATACAATCCACTATTTATTTTAATACATACAGAAATCTCTTCCCGATGGATATAGGCGCTATGAAATCTCCGATCCTCCAGTTCTTTCAGCTTTTTGTCTACCGTATTAAGCTTCGTAAACAGTGAGGTTTTAAGCAATCAGAATGATGTTGGGGCTACTTATGAGACAAGATTAATGTGTGTGTGTGTGAGAGAGAGAGAGAGAGATAAGACAAAACTCAAAGTTAATGTGAGGAGAATTTATATTTATTTTTATTCTTGAACTTGAAAATTTATATAATTTACCGAAATTAACTTTTAACGATTGTTATAATAATTTATAAGATACTTTAAGATACAACTAAGTTAAAAAGTTTGCCCAAGAGCAGCAGCAGTAGTAGTAGTAGTAGTAGTAGCAAGAAGAAGATTGCTCACAAATAATCTTCATAGATTAATATCGTTTGTGTGCTAAAGATAAATATACATTTTTCTAAATCACTCCCTCGCAATCATTTTTTGGGGCTTTGCTTTTTAAATCATTTAAGACGGACGTCCACTCGTTCCGATTGGCGCACAGGGCCTTTTTTAACGGGCTTCTTTCCACGCGTACATCAGCCAAAAGTTAAAAAAATTGACCAGTTTATTCGCAAGTTATATGTTTGTAAGGTTGATCAATCCCAAATCCTTTTTTTCTTACTTCTAGGTATTATATTTCAAATAGAAAGATCCATTTTAATTAATGGTAATATCGCACAGGACTAACACTAAACTTAACAGGGATTAATTATGTTTTTTGTCTTTTTTTTATGCAAAGATGCACCCAATACAAGTCTCAATATTCACTTATGGCAGAAGGTAACTATATAGTGCTGTATGAGAGTAAGAAAAGACAAGAAATGAATTAGTAGTAGCAAGAACCCTGTTGTAGCATACCAACGGGCGATAATGGGTATGCCCCCATTCACACAAATACAGTAGTAAATACTGTATACGGGGTCTATGGGAAAATTTTCGCTGAGACTACGGGCTCGGATACCCCACATTAAGTTCGACCTGGTGCCACATCTGAGCGCGTAGGGCGGTTGGTAGATATCCTGCAGTTGGAGATTCATCTCAAGCTGTTCTGATCAAATGTCCAAGGGCAGAGTCTCGTCTCGGGAAACAGCTACCCAACCCCGTTTTATACAGGGTCTACGGGGAATTTTTTGGCCAAGCCTATGGGCTTATGAGCTCGGATAGCTCACATTAAATTAGTGCTACATCTGACCGCGTGGGGCGATTGGTCGATATTTTGCAGTTGGAGATTCATTGTGGAATTCACTTGAATCATTTCTAGCAGACTACTACTTTTACGCGCCGCTGGCGAATCTTATATGTGATGTTCGTGTTTAAAAGTATTATCGTTCATTACCAACCTTCGTGGGATTATTCTATTCAGTAACCTTCCGTAAGTTACAAGAGACACGATTGCAGGAAAAATAATAGTTAACTCTAGACTGGAAGAGGTCAAGATTGTAGTGGTTGGGAAAACAACTTGCCGGGAGTCTGTTCCACAAAGCAGCAGTTCTTAGCAAAAAGCTGTCCGAAAGGAACTTATTCCTTACTGTTCGAATACGAAGGGAATT
This sequence comes from Acanthosepion pharaonis, assembly GCA_903632075.3. NCBI lineage: Eukaryota > Metazoa > Mollusca > Cephalopoda > Sepiida > Sepiidae > Acanthosepion > Acanthosepion pharaonis. Next base: position 2,353,182 of record CAHIKZ030004545.1, read on the forward strand.
GGGATGATTAACTCTTGTGGAGGTGTCATGGCTGGTGTTATAAAAGTCAGTGGTGGTCAGTTACGGCCATAGGGTTGCTGGCACTCAGGCAAACTGAACTTCGACAAGTGTATAATTTTAATTTTCAGAAGAAGAAAAATTAAAACTATAGAATAACGAGTTTATGTCCAGTATACAACTTAATACAAGCTAAAGAAAATATTCATTATCCCACTTAAAACATTTTTTCTGGGCTCCAGAGCTGCAAATCTTTTCACGGCGTTTTCTACACCTATCTTCTTTACAAAAAATAGCCAAAGAATTTAATCTGTCTTGAGTTATGAACTACCACAAGTACGTTTTTTAAAGCTTTAGTTTTGAAAGATCCATGACATGGCGTTATGATGGCGCCCATATACATGTGCAAGCCCCCACCACCACCACCACCACCAACGTAAATGAAATCAACCTTGTGTCACATCCTGCCTTACTGGGGATAACGTGTAAATATATGCTACCCATGTGTCGTTGTCAGCTCGTGTTAGTGAGTTCAATCCGAGGGTGCGGACACGTAATATATACCGGGTGTACCAGCAAAATTGTCCCGCTCGTGTAAACAGCATGGGATAATTATCCATCCCACAAAAAATGTTTAATATCTAAAAAAACCACTATTGAGTTTCATTCTTCCAGGTTTTCAGATGAGACCTTTAGCCATCTAGACACCATTTTTTAAACAATCACTGAAAAATCCTTTGAGTTATTCAACTAGAAAGAGAACAGGTTGAAGTCGTTTTGTGTCAGCTCCACTGTCCGTCCAAATTAGCAATAGTGAGAGGAAAAAGATCATTCGGGCATTCGGTTATGATACCAACATTCATACTCTGGATTCCATCTTCAAATCCATTCAAGAACCATCAAGAGAACGGTGAATAAGTTTAAAAAAGAAGGAACAATAGAGAGAAAAACTGGATCAGGGATTCACAACAGCAAGAGGGATCATAATTTCAACTTAGTGCTAAAGAGATCAATTAGAAATATCCAACTGAATTCATGAGAAGTTTGGTACATGAGAGAAGAGTTTTACCTATGACAGTCTAAAAAACAGTGAAAAAAGACATTGGAATGAAATCTTACATGAAACGTGTGAGGCATCTTGTTACCCCCGGACAGAAAGTTAGAAGGTTTGAGAGGGCGAAGATCATCTTGAATAAGTTGAGTCCTGGAATTATAATATATATATATATATATATATATATATATATATATATATATATATATATATTAGAACTTTATTTCAAGTCTTCAGTTCAATATATATATATATATATATATATATATATATATATATTAGAACTTTATTTCAAGTCTTCATGAGCTTTCGATCCTTAGCAATGATTAATTATTTTTCCAGGTTATCAGATAAAGGTTTGCGATGGTGAAAATAATCTTGAATAAGTTGAAAATGATCCTGAATTATATATATATATATATATATATATATATATATATATATATATATATATATATATATATATATATATTTGAACTTTATTTCAAGTCTTCATGAGCTTTGATCTTTTAGCAATGATTAATTATTTTTCCAGGTTATCAGATAAAACGTTTAGCCATCTTGACACCATTTCTCGTAAGAATTACTTTAGAACCCATTGAATTATTCAGTTAGAGAGATAACAGGTTAAAATCATTTTGTGTCAGCCACACTCTCTTCCCATCTGAGCAATGGTGAGAAAAAAATGATCATTCAGGTCTTCAGTGATGGTACCAACATTTATTCCATGGCTTCCATCTTCAAATCCATTCAGGAATCATCAAGAGAACAGTGACTAAATTTTAAAAAGAGGGAAGAGTAAAGAGGAAAACTGGATCAGGAGGTCCCAACTGGAAGAGGGATCATCATTTCAACTCAGAACTAAAGAGATCAATTAGAAAAGATTCAACTCAATCCATAAGACGTTTTGCAAATGAGAGAGGAGTTTCAGCTATGACAGTTCAAAGAGCAGTGAAAAAATTGAAAATGAAATCCTACGTGAAACGTGTGAAGCACCTTGTTACTCCAGGACCGAAAGTCAGAAGGTTTGAGAGGGCGAAGATCGTACTGAATAAGTTAAAAATGATCCAGGATATATATATATATATATATATATATATATATATATATATATATATATATATATATGAACTTATTTCAATCCTTCATGAGCTATGATTAATTAATGATGAAGATGTCATTTTCGTTTATCATCGATTTCATCACGATTCTTCTGTTAATCTTGGAGAGGAATTATACATTCTTAGTGCTCAATGTAGATAATAATAGTGTTATAAAATCCTCGGAGAATTCCAGTAAGATATCTTTAATCATTTCTAAGCTATAACGGCTGAGAGCTTAATCTAACAAATGGACAATTTTGTTGTTACACCCGATATATCTTCAGAGATTAGTTGCGAGAAACAGGAGTGACATACGATGTGTAAGTCAGTCAGCCCGAACGTGTGGGTGCAGGCATCTACAAATGAATCGAGCAAAGACATGAATTTGTGAGTAATTCTCTTTTAAAACAATCCCCTGCTCACAGTTTTTGACATTTTATATAGTGTCGAAGTGAATCCAGTATACGGTTACGAACGGTAAAAAAAAAAAAAAATTACTTGGAGATACATTTTATTTTATTTATTTAATTTTCTCCTGCCAAACTTTAAATAGCCAGGAACCTCTTGAATTAAGTGAACTTAAATTTAAACATCTGGAAAGCGTTTTAACCGAGAATGTAAAATATGACACCGAGATCCGAAGATGCACTGAACGAGTTAAAGAAACATTTCAAAAGTTAAGCAAGGTAATGAGAAACGGAAGAAAATGGGTTCGGGTCAAAGAAAAAATATGCTAGATTGTTATATGATATTCATCCTCTTATATGGCAGGGAATGTTGGAAAATCCCCCCTACGAAGGAAGAAAAAACCCCGAGGCAATATAACTGTCATTCTGCAGAAGGTTACTGACAATTCTGTAGACGAAACGAGTAAGCAACAAAGACGCCATAAAGAAAATTGCAACAGAAAAAAAAACACTTCTAGTCAGTATCAGGAAAAGACAGCTGAAATTCCTTGAACACATAATGAACAAAGATGGCTGGGAAAACTTAACCCTCTTGGGTCATGTCGAGGACAAGAGAGATAGGGTAAGGCAGCAAGCCACTGAAGCACTTGTGTGTATGGATGGTCGCAAAAGGAAAAGCCTCTAAGAGCCACGCAAGATAGACAGTGGAGAGCCATGATTGCCTCTGCTCTGAAAGGACGATGCACATAGAATATGTTAAATATTTGATCCTAGACAGCCGAACATAATGCCTTCATAAGCCAGAGGAAATTATCATTATAACAGTCATTTATGTGCAGCAAAACTATAGTTTATTGGCGCACTATAATCTTCTTAAACTATTTGTATTGTTTCAGATTAAGTAAAGTAAACATATATTCATATCTCTGTAAGATTCGATTTTAAATTCGGAGTCTGGATTCATTCACAAGTTTTTACTTAACAATGAATTGATTGCGTGTGGCCCAAAGCCCAAAGGGAGAGAGAGATAAAAACTGGTCATCACTATCTATCCTACACCTGGCTAATTCGATTCACGAACCATTCATTGTAACTATCGATACAAACACCATAAGAACTCATTCCTCTCTATCCAATTCAAGCAATTACCAAAAATACCACATTTTCACCGGGAACTTAACAAAGAAAAAAGTGCTAGTCTTTGTTTTTTATTCTGTTATTTCTGGATATATATGATATATTTGTACAAATATATATCACGGCAAAAAATCCAAAAGTTACCTCATGTGGGTATTGCCTATTTCAGCTAGCGGAGCTTTGTGCAAATTTTCTTCGACCCTAGACTGAATCTCTCTCGGAATCAGATATTTAGAATTTAATTTAGATAACAGCCGAGGAAAGAATACTAAATCTACCCAAAATGAGACCCGCGCTCTTTTTATCTAGCGAAAGCTAAATCCATGATTCCGAGACAAATTCAGTTTAGGTTTGAAGAAGACTGGCGCAAGGTTGCGCTAGCTGAAATAGGCTGTACCCACATAAGGTAATTTTTGGATTTTTTGCTGTGTAATATATATGCTCTGTTTTAATAAATACATTGAACTCTCATTGCGGATCAGTTTTAATATTTGATATTACTAGATTCCACTTTGATTATATACCAACGGATCTATTATCTGTACTATATATATATATATATATATATATATATATATATATATATATATATATATATACAATTATTTATTCGAAAATTATAACATGAATATGTTATAAAATCTCTACAAAAATAGTCATTTTGTTTCAACACTTCTGATGTCTTATCAAGTGATGGGGTTGAATGTAGAATAAAAGGTTTTAAAAAGTTTTCCCCTTAGCGAGGGTGTTTGATTGATTTGAACTTTTAAAAATCCTTTATTTTACATTTAACCCCAAAATGGCTAATTTTGTAGTGATTTTATAACATATTTGTTATAATTTTAGCATAAATAATTATATATATATATATATATATATATATATATATATATGTATATATATATATATAGCCATTTTGTTTCAATACTTCTGGTGTCTTATCAAGTGATGGTGTAAAATAAAGGGTTTTAAAGGTTCAAATCGAGCTATATTTGCTCTACTCTATATTGAGCACTCTTTTAAGAATAGTAATTTTTGGTTATTGGAATTTATTCCGTATACACCAATCCTATACTTGGGTATATATATATATATATATATATATAGGCACTATATCTTGTTTCACACATGTTTCATTTAATAATATAGACATATTGAGTATATTTATTTTATATTGATCCTTTCCAGTTGTCTAATCTTGATATTAAGATAAAATTCATCAAGGGAGTCACCGTAGTTTTTTTTCCAACCCAAGGACTTTCGATTGTTTCCAAGATCATCTTCAGGGGTAAATTAGAAAGACAAACTTATTGTAACTTCAATAAAATCTACACTCCGTTGTAATGGCGATTCTTAAGAACGCGCTCTGTTATCGTTATTTTAGAATTTTTTAAATTTTGTCCGTTGTAGTTATGCAAGGTTTGCAAAACATTCGTTTCACTATAAGGGAGCTGACTGGTAATTAGTAGAAATGCAAAATGGCATTAAATGTTTGTTATATGCACTTTAATATGTTGTTGCTATATTCGTAATAAATTTTGTTGAGTTATTTGGTTACTTTTGAGATAGAGGGCCTCGATCTTTTTTTATTATTTTCGTGGTGTAGTATATTGGCGTTGTCAACAAGTATTTTCTTGTAGTGTGAAGGTGGACAGGAATGTGTTTTTCGATGTTTTGCAATAGAACTTTTATTCTGCAAATGAAGTGTAAGACTATACTATTACAAAAATATATAAATATATACAATGACACGAAAAGGGAAGGGGTAAAACCATTTAATCAAAATAAAAGATAGACTAAATATTTAAAAGAAGTTAAGTCCGTGTTATTGAGGACCAGTCCAACCCACAAAAAATGAGAAAGGTCGCTGTATTGTGCAGAATTAAAAAGCCGGATTCATTCGTAAATCAGATAGGATAGGCGTAACCGAATAAAAAATTTTCATTGGCATGACACAATGTCTGGCCTTATCTGAACCGAGCTAAACTTAGTCAATACTTAAATATTTACCGGCATTGAAATGATATCAGTATATATATTCTGTATGCTACTAATATATATTTATTTATGTGTGTGTGTGTGTGTGTGTGTGTGTGTGCGTGTGCGTGTACAGGGTGCGATGGGTAAATTGTCGACATTTTATATTTTTAATTTCGCGCATGCGCGTTGTTTAATCTGTTATTTTTTCGGCTACTCGTTATAGAAGGGTTAATTGCGCACCGTCTGTGAGAAAAAAAAATAGCACCGTGGCGTAATTCACTCCGTCAGAAATTTGGAAACGACGTTCTGTAATGCTTGTCATTCGCACCGGAAGCTCTAATACGAACATTTCAGAATGTTTGTGTGTCAATCTGAGGACAGTGAGGAGGAAGTGGAAAGAGTTGGAGGACTCTAATGGTGAATACTGTTGAAGAGTTGGATGAATCTGATGGTGTTTGGAATGATCACTAGTGATGGCGACGTTATGCCACTGTAGACTCGTCCTTTCCTACCTATCACCCCTAGTAACAGAACAGTCTATACCTTACGCCTACGTACAGAAAACTTCGACCAATAAAAAACCGTACTAGGCGAATCAACAAATCTCATTGGTTAACGACACAATAATCTGAAATTTCACGTGCAAAACAAAATTGCGCCAAAACTTATAAAAGAAAACACCGACTGACCAAAAGGGTCAGAGACGAACATCCACAGAGAAATTACCAACATACTCCACGTCACTCGAAATCACGACATTACCGCGCAAAAGTACATCAACGCTGACTCGCTTGCAATTTAAACTCGACCAACTCTGTGGACATCAAATCGCAAACCTAAAGCAACTTTGCTTATCCAAAGTGAACTATACTCACTACATTATTAAGTAAAAATCAACATTCGAACGATTCAGAAATATTACAGTCAAAGGTGGACCACTCTATAAGAACTCATTCCTAAAAACACTTAATATCGACATTTTTAATATTAATTAACACAAATGTAGAAAGACTGTAAATGAACATACGAATACTAAGAGAGACATACCGGAACCTAAAATATCACACACACTTTGCCATAGTAACATATACCAAAATATCCTGTATATATATTACTTTGAATTGTATATAAATGTTTGGTTGGTTTCTAAATTGAATATGTCTTGTTTTTGATTGCATTTAAAATTCGTTTATTTATTTGTTTGTGGATGCAGAAAGTCATGCAACCTACACAAAATCCTTCTGATTCACTCAATTATAATTAATTAATTCTGCACATCCCTAACACCACCATTCTTCTCGCCACGGGTCCTCAGACCTACATCAAATTCCTTGGGGAAGAAATGCTATCCTGGGTCAAGAGGTTGGATGCTACAAGACCCTATATCTGGCAACAGAATTCTGCACCATAACATACAAGCAGAAGAAACCAATCATGGTTTTTAGACAATATCTGCGACCACATTACCCTTTACATCTGGCCACCTAACTACCCAGACTAAAACATCCTTGATTATTATAGGGTGCAGTTGAGCGAGAGACTAACAAAACTCCTTGTAATACCGGAGATAAACTGAAGGCAATGTTTATCGTAGCATTTACCAACTTAAACAGGGTGACCGCCCAAAAGAGATGCGGGGTATTACGTAGTCGTCTGGAGGCCGTGGTTGAAACCAATGGCAATTTTATTGATTGGATTTACTCTTTGCTATTTCAAGATATTCTTGTTTAATTTTGACAAATATATCTGTTAAAATGAGATGTCAGTGTTATTTTCATTGTTGCGTAATTTAGACGACATTTTATCCATCGCTCCCTGCATTTATCAGCAAATAAATGCTAGATTATTTTATTTTCTTATGCATTTAGTATTCTCTACTTTTTTCTCTTTGCAAGCCGATACAATTTCAATCAGGCTAGTCGTTGTTTGTCACTGGTTCTCTCGTGTACAAATATAGGACGTTGCTTGCTTTTTTTTTTTTTTTTTTTTTCTTTCTTTCTTTTTTTTTTTTGTAAGAGTAACGTGGTTGAGAGATATAATAATTTTCATCGAGTGGGTAAGGGATGAAACTTTAAACCATCGTCTAGCCACAGAAATAAACACTGGCGTGCATAAACACTTAAAATCCGTCGTATTTTTCTTTTTATAACACCCTGCCATCGCATGCAGACTCGGTGTCTTACCATGGAGTAGTGGTTACTGCAGTAATCTCACTGATTATTAAAACAAAAGTTCGATCCAGTTCTTCTCTGAGAAGCTTAAAAAATTGCCTAAGCCCTTTTCCATGGTTGGCACATTTAAACTAAGTACCTCCACAAAGACAGTTATATGCCGTTATGAGACGATCATGTACCGTTCGATACATGACTGACGAGGCAGATTTTTTCCTGCAGTAGGTTGCCATTTCATTCTGCGGTAGACTATGCCATACAAGTATATAGAACCTGATCTGTCCTGTTATTTACCCAGCCGCTATCCATTACTCCACCGTGCCTCTGGTACGGTAGAATAATGGATAGCGGCTCAGTTTGAGGAATCGGAGAGCCGAGTTCGCATTCCAGACGAATCCATTACATTCACTTACGTGCTAATACCTTTGGGAAAGGTATAAACCCTCTTCTTCTCCCCTTAACTATGGGTAAATAGCAGGCCAGACTGGGTTCTGTAGTCTTGGATGGAAACTGGTCCACAGCAGAAAGAAATGGCAACCTACTCCGAAAAAAATCTTCCTCGTTAGTCATGTATCGAAAGATACATGATCGCCTACGCGTGTATCACGCATGGCACGTAATTGAATGACAAAATAAAAGAAGAAGAAGGCCGGAGCGTACAACGGCCGAAACGTTGTGATAAATATGGCGACAAAGATGAGGACAATAGTCCGAGTAATGTAAATAATGTACATAATACCTCATTTCAGAAATATAGACAGACTCTCCTCAGTGAACAAAAAAAGAAACTTGGAACAATATAAATGTGATTATATAAAAGGATGCGAAGGATATCACGAACTGAACATGTGACGACGAGATTTTACAGACAATGGAAACAAAAAGGATACTATAAATTTGTTGTGGCCTTGTTAGGGGCCAGAAATAAAGACACAAAGAGAGAAATTGAGTTAAACAAATATATTAACAGAAACAGTAATTACTTACATTATTTGGACTATTGTCATCATCTTTGTCGCCATATTTATTACAACGTTTCAGCCGTTGTACGCTCTGGCCTTCTTCAGGTGGTTGAAATGTCAAACTGAACATTTTATTTAGCTCACTGGGGTAGACTGTTCTAGTTCCACGTGCCATGTTTAATGGATGTCAGTTATCAGTTAACTCCTGTTAATTTTCCCTCTGAAAGTTCTCCACTGCCTTAACCGGGTATTGAACTCACACACTTTGGGTCCTGTCACTGGATCTAACTAAAGCATTTATCCACTGTGCCATGTGTCCTTGAGGATAACTGATAACTTTTTTTTTTTTTTTTTTTTTTAAGCATTGTGCCCCAAGCAAGGCGTGAAGCCACTAGGATGCAGGGGGTTGCGGAAGATTTGGAGCGAGAGCAGATAAGAGTGATAGGAGAAAGGAAGAGGAGAAGGATAGTGGGTAGATCAAGGTAATTGGAGATGTCGATTGACATTACATTTGAATAGTTGGAGATTATAGCTTTCAGGGAAACAGTAATTGGGGAGGGTGTTCCATTGGCGAGAGTTGCGAGGTATGAAGTTATTGGAGTAGAAGAGACGGCTACATTTGAAGGTTTCTAACTGGTAAATAATGGTAAATTACCATAACATACTTCTAAGGCATTGAAGAGGAAAGACTGCTTAGAAAATTGGACACGAACAGGACATGTTAAAAAGAAATTTGGACAGCGACAAGCTGTTCGTAACATATGTAACGAGATTAAGTAAATGGATGGAAGAACAGTGATTAGATCAGATCCTGAAAATTTACTAAAAGTTACAAAGAACAGAAAATTGTGGAGATTCATGATGGACCACGCCCTGAAGCGACAGGACAAGAAAAAGAAGAAAAAGAAGAAGAAGAAGAAGAAGAAGAAGAAGAAGAAGAAGAAGAAGAATGAAAAGGCACATTTCACCGGGAAAGAATATATCAGATATTTATTTTTCTTTTTTTTTTTTTGCTTAAGTTTTTGAATCTGCATCCCCTTTAACAGGAAAAACTTCGAGACACTGTTTTGCATCTTTTTCTTTGTTGTGGCCTTGTTAGGGGCCAGAAATAAAGACACAAAGAGAGGAATTGAATTAAACAAATATATTAACAAAAACACTAATACAAAACATATACAAACGAGAGTGTTACAGTCCGACTGTCAAAGCTGACTGTTAGAAACTTCCCTCTCCAAAAGGCAGTACCTGCTCCTACTTATAGCTGGGAGAGTTCATGCGCGCGTGGGTAAATTACCATAACATTCTTTAATAAGTTTTCTCGAATAATCAGGCCGGTAGGCGAAAATAAATAAATATACTGTTTAAAAAAACGGGGCGGCTATTCAAATACAATTATCCACTACAAATAATGTTTAAGTGATAAAATCTGTCGGATTGATAAATAATAAAAAAACAGTACGTCTTTAGAGATTGTTTAGTTTACGTTAGAATACGAAATTGAGCAGACATTAATGTTTCGGCAGCGCCAGCGTTCCCCCCTTACTTAGTGAAAAACACCGTTTAATCGGACGTGCTTTCAGACCTCTTATTCATGAAGGCCTTTCATAGAGAAGCAAAGTTGAATTACCCTTATGAAGGAAAGCCTATCTCTCGTTATGATCTTTCGAAGTCCATATCTGCTAACTTTTATTTTCGTATCCGAAATGAACAATGCAGAAATACACACATACACACACACACACACACACATATATATATATATATATATATATATATATTAATTGATTTAAAATATGTTTTTTACCGTTACACAGTTCTAACCATGTTTCAAAAATGGAAGCTAAAACCAATGTTTATTGCAATTTTTTTTGCAATTAAATTAAAGACATTAGTTCCATTTCATCCTCAAGCGAATATTAATGCTCTGTAAATTTACATTGAGCACTATTTTGTAAAAATAAAAATATCTATAAGAACACCGGATTATATATCTTACTGTTCTTTCTTTTTTATATATATTATATATATATATATATATATATATATATATAGTAAACCTAATTTACTCTACTCGTGTCGGAGGTGTTTTTTCTTTGGACTCTGAACTTGATTCTAGACGATTATTTTCGCCGAAGTATATGTTTACCCTTTTTTCCGCGTTGGGCATTGGTGTGTTCATTTACAAGTTAAAACACCTAAGGTTTTGCCGGGCGAGTATAGCTGCTTATATTTATAAGATTATTAGTGTTTTTATATATATATATATATATATATATATATATATATATATATATATATATATATATATATATATATATATATATAAATTCTTTATATATATATATATATTCTGTTTGTACGTTATTTTTATAGATACATTTAAGTAAACAGTATTAACAACATTTACCAGTCTGAATGTCCGAGAAATTTCATAGACACGGAACCGTCCTATAACCTGACGTTCTATACCGTTTAGCTACAGAGGAAATAGCACGTCTGGTTCCGTGCAGGATACAGGTTCGATTCCTGTCGGAGAACACATATATGCTATGAAATTTATCGGACATTCAGGCCGGTAAATATATGTATACAGTTGTGGCATCCTAAATTTCCAAAAACCGGTTCTAGAGAGGCGGTTAATCGTTAGGAATCAATTTGGCTTATTTTCATTTCAATCTGAGAATGGAAACAAATCACTTCATAGTATATGAAAGAATGAAACCATTTTGGTAATTTAATACAAAACATTTAATTCAGTAACTTCAAAACGATAGGGGACGGGTGTCTATTAGAGTTTCGAACCGCTAAGATGCCACTATATATATATATATATATATATATATATATATATATATATATATTATTTTCTATTTTACAAATATGGTTCCATCGTTACACAGGAGTTACCATGTTTCAAAACAGAAACTAAAATTTTAAATTTAATTATAAAATTAAATTTAAAATTCCTAGGTCCATACCATTCTCAAGCGATTTTTGGAATAATCTATTAAAAAATATACCCCATTGATAATAATCTTATATTGAGCCCTGTTTTAAATTAATGTTTTGAACGTTGGAATTTTATTCTACGTTCTTTTACATTTATATATATATATATATATATATATATATATATATATATATATATATATATATATATAATGGACTCTCCCGTCGGTTTCGACGTATGAGGATCTGCCAGCTTATTGATTCAGTTATGAAAGTTTATGCGCTAATCTTAAGTGGTATTTAATACCCGCTAGTGATTTACAAAGGAGGCCACATATGGAACAAGTGTGAGGATTGTGAGATGAGATCACTGTTAGATTGGTTGACCTTTTAGATCTTGCTCTCGCTTCTTGAAGATGATTCAGACAAGCAGATTGAAAATTGCTGAGTCCACTAAAACACATTGATCTCCATCCTACCCGCTCCAAAGCTAAGCGCTCAAGGGTGTTATATGCTATATTAACTGCTGGCAAGTTGCTTTTCAGCTTGTCTTTGTATCTTAGCCATGGGTGTCCTACATTCCTGTAGCCCTGATTTAACTGGCTGTACATTAGGATCCTGAGTATCCTGTCATCAGACATTCTCAAGACATGATCAGTCCACCGTAACTGAGACTGTATGATAAAATTCTCGATTCCTCCAATATTACACCTGTTAAACAGGTCGATGTTAGATGTCCTATCTTGAAGCTTAACTCCACAGATTGCACGCAGACAGCTTTCATGGAAAACATCTAGCTGGCGTATATGGTACCTGTGTGGGGTCCATGACTCTGAGCCGTACAAAAGGATGGCAAGAACAACAGCTCTGTAAACCCGAATTTTCGTATCCAGTCGAATACCCCGCTCATTCCACAAGCGATGGCGAAGTTTGCCGAAAGCACTGGTAGCCTTAGCAATCCGATGCATGATTTCATCATCTAAAGTTCCACTGTAATTGACTTTGCTACCAAGATAGGTGAAAGACTTTACATAGTTCAGGGGTTTGTCTTCTACTCTCAATGTTCTCTCTGGAAATTTGTAGACTGATGGTTTTTGTTTCTCACCACGCAATTGCTTCGGAGTAGGACAAGGTTGGTGCACTACTTCAGTTTTCTTTATGCTAAGTGTAAGACCAAATACTTTACATGCAGCAGAGAAACGATTTATTAGATGTTGGGCCTTCTCAAAGGATTTCGCTACAAGAGCCGCATCATCAGCAAACAACAAATCACGAATAATTTGCGTACGATGGTGGGTCTTGGCTTTGAAGCGCTGATCATTAAAGAGACCACGAGTTGTTCAAAACTGAAACATGACGCCACTCTCTGTGTCTGCAAATGCCTATTTCAGCATCACCGAAAAGAAAAGTGCAAAAAGAACAGGGGCCATGACACAACCTTGCTTGGTGCCATTTATGACATCAAAGGATTCCGCCATCATACCATCAGACACGATATTAACTTTCATTCCTTCATGAAAGGAGATGATGACCTTTAGCATTTCAGAGATGTCGAGTTTTCTCAAGACTTACCAAAGAGCCTCTCGATTTACAGTGTCAAAGGCCTTCGTCAAGTCCGCAAACACCATGTATAACTCCTGGTTTTTCTCGCGAACCTTCTCTGCAACCTGACGAAGAGAAAATATCATGTCAATGGTACCCCGACCCGACCGAAAACCACACTGCGAGTCAGGATAGATGTCGTCAACAAGGTGTATAATGATTCTGTTTAAAATCAGTCTCGCTAGGATTTTGCCTGCAATTGAAAGTAGCGATATCCCCCGATGATTATCACAGACACACCTGGAACCCTTGTTTTTGTAAAGGTGTTTGATAGAGGCGTCTTTATAATCCTGTGGGACACAGCCTGCCTTCCATATCTCCACAAAAAAGGAGGTAACTTTTTTACCAACTTCTGGCCACCATGCTTATACAATTCGGGTGGAATAGGATCCTTAGGAGTAGGTGATTTCCCAGATGAGATTTGCTTGATGGAGTCTTGATAAGTAAAACTCTTGATAAGTAGGTTCAAAAGACAACTCCGGAATTTCAAGATTTTGCTCAATTGATGTGATGGCTTCCTCATAACACAGTTTCGAAATGCTCTTTCCAGCGATCTAAAATGTCTGACTTATCCGTCAAGAGAGTTGCACCAACTGCTGTGGAGATTGGAGCAACACCACTTTTCTGAGGACCGAAAATGCTCTTGAGGCCAGCATAGAAAGCCTTTAGATCCTTTCTATCTGAAGCTTCTTGGAGTTCAGTGGCCTTTTCAGACCACCAACGCTCTTTCATGGCCCTGAGAGCTCGTTGAACCTGACTTTTGCACTTCTTGTAAGACGAGTTTTTATAGGACGAGTTCTTGTCCTCAATCCATGCTTTTATATATATATATATATATATATATATATATATATATATATATATATAATAAACAGATATTATTATAAACAGAGCATTTACTTACATATTTGTATCTATAAAAAGAATGTATAAACATACAAAAATGTCTTAAATAATTGTCGGACATTGTCCATTCATAATGTATGACGCCATTTGTTTACATTTGGATACGCAATGAGGAGATATGAATGAATGAGAGAACATCATGTAGAATTTGTGTTTAAAAACAGTAAAATCGACCTTTCCAACCGAACGCTCCTCTGTGGCCCAATCGGTTAAGGCACATCAGGCTATATGACGGTTCCATATAGGATACAGGTTCGATCCCTGTCGGAGGACGCATATTTTCTATGAAAACTTCTCGGGCATTCAGGCCGGTAAATGTTGTTAATACTTTTTATTATAAACAGATAATTTACTTAAATATTTGTATCTATAAAAAGAACGTATAAACATAAAAAATGTCTTAAATAATTGTCGGACTTTGTCCATTTCATTCATTATATATATATATATATATATATATATATATATATATATATATATATAAGAGGATTCTGAAGTTAATGCCCAGAGGTGATTGTTTCATGTTAAACACGATCGTCAAGCCTTGGTTGTTGGATTAGCCAAAAATAATCTTATATATAAATAGCTGATGGTCTAGGTAAAATGGTAGTTACGCTAGGCATGTCCAGACTATTACGTTCAGACGAAACAGACTGTCGCCTCTAGGGTTGACTTCAATGTCCATTTTTATATTTACATACTCTCTTTTCCTGATATTGAGTATTTGTTGCATGTATAACCAACACATAAATATTAACTATGAACATGGACACAATATCTTGACAATGTTTTGAAAAATTAAAACAATTTATATAGCATAAATACAAGCTATTTCTTATTTAACAGTTAAAATATTTAATCCTTGAAAATGGCTAAATGTATAGCCGAAAGCTCATAAAAAGAACATTCGGGCAGTTTTTATATAATTCATCATCTGAAAAGAAAAAATTATTAGATCGCATGAGAAAAAACTAAGTAAAAGCAGTTTGTCTGTAGTATTCAATGAAATGTGCATATATATATATATATATATATATATATATATATATATATATATATATATATATATATATATATATATGCACATATATATATAGGCAAAAATTCGTGGGTAAATAATCCAAGCAAAATAATAATATAAAATTTTAAAACTCATCCACAAGGTTTAAAAATTTTAACTAACTTTTTATGTTATTTCCAAACCCCTTAGTGTTGACAAACCATCCAACGTTAATTCTTGCGAGGAGAAATAGCTATTCATATAGGGTATCATTGAATTTCTTTTATATGTAATTATATATATATATATATATATATATATATATATATATATATATATACTGACTTTTTGTCTGCATGTCAAACGCACACACACTTACGCATATATCTGTGTGCGTTACTTTGTGCGTGTGTGTGTGTGTGAGTGTATATTCTGCCTTTTTCTCTGTGTGTAATTTAAGAAACTAGTAATTTTTCTTAACTCGAGTTTATTTCTTATGCATATAAACGCTACTTGTACTGCGTACACTTGTTTGAGGAAAGATGCATTCTTTTAAACAGCGAAATTAACGTCTATCGGCCTAGGTAATCGAGAATCTTACTGAAACCATATATATCTCATTGGGATTTAAACCTGTATTTTCAACGAGGGGTGTACATTTTTCAAAAGGGATAATTAACTCTTATCTTACCCTGCGGACCTCGACAAGTGAATTGTTAACGACTCCGCTGCCTAAAAGGTAAGTGGCCCAACTAAAAGGCTATACATTTTCTCTTCAAGAAGAGCGCGATTTTCAGAAAAAAGACCCTGTTTAATAGCGTTTTACAATATTTCGAAGATATATCTTCCTTCAAGCTATATATAAATATATATAAGTTTTAACGATCCTGTCTGTCATATCGAAAGTGTTTCGTTGCTCACCATTTCGTGGGTGACCGAACAGATTTTTTAATCTGGTGTGCGTATATTCATTTTGTAATATTCAGTATCTCCAAAGCCCTAACCCGTAATGTGCCAACATCGCATAGCAGGCCGTGAATTTTCGCTTAACCTACTGAACGAAGAAAACAAAAAGGAAACGTATACGTTTTTTTGCTTTTTTTTTTTTTTAAGCGTTTTACCCCAAGCAAGGCGGGAAGCCAGTAGCACACAAGGGTTTACAGAGAGTTGGAACAAGAGCAAAGAGGAGTGATAGAGGAAAGGATGAAGAGAGGGATAGGGTATTGATCAAGACATCTGGAGACGTCGATTGACATTACATTTGAATAGTTGGAGATTATAGCTATCAGGGAAACAGAAAAAAGGGGAGGGAGTTCCACAGGCGAGAGGTGCGAGACATGAAGCTATTGAAGACGGCTACATTTTACAATTTTGATAGTGAGAGGGTGAGAGCGAGATGCCAGCAAAGTTGAACGCTTAAATTCATGAAGTCTGGGAACCAGCGAAAGCAGCTCATCGGAGCAGTTACCGTGAAAGTATTTGTAAAAAAAGACAGAGGGAGGCGACGGCACGTCTGTGAGAGAGCGACTGCAGACGAGATGCCATATCAGGGCCAATTACATTGCATATCCGTCTCTGGATCTCATCAAGAACCCTGAGACAAACAGAAGAGGCACCGGACCATATATGGCAGCAATACTCCATGCAAGGTCGAATGGTTGATTTGTAGATTTGAAGGATCGATTCCGGGGAGAAAAATTTCCTGGCGCGGCACAGGGAGCCAACTTTCCTTGCGGTGGACGAAGCTTTTGACTCAATGTATTTGTTCCATCTCAGGTCAACAGTCAATGTGAGGCCGAGTAGTCGCAAAGAGGAACTCTCGAGAAGTTGAACGTCAGACATTCTAAGGAGGGAGCAGGGACTTAACACCAGGAAGAGACAGTAGCGGTTTATAGGGTACATAGTGAAGAAGGAAGGTTTAGAAAATCTGATACTCACAGGACAGATAGAGGGCAAGAATCATAAAGAAAAACAACGCATAACTTAGTGAGCTTGAGTAAATGGATGGCGGAACAATGTTTAAGAGAAATGACAGAAAGACAAAATTTATTAAGAGCTTACAAGGAACAGGAAGTGGTGGAGAGCTATGATTGCCATGAACACGGAGTATAAAGAAGAAGAAGATGAATGATTGTTCTCTCAGGAAGGTTGCCTGCGTTGAACGATTATTGGGGACCAGATCTTAAGTGTAACTCGTATACCGGCAAATTTGTCCAAATCGTGTAACTGCAAAATTGTTCATTTTTTAGATTGAGCTGTAAACCGTTGAATCTTAAAAATGATTAAAGATATCTTACTGGAATTCTCCGAGATTTTTATAGCACTATTGGACTCTACTTTGAGCAATAATAATGTATAATTCCTCTCCAAGATTAACAGAAAAACCGTGATGAATCGATCATAAACGAAAATGACATCATCATTAATTAAATCTTAGCTCATGAAGGATTGAAATTTCAATTATATATATATATATATATATATATATATATATATATATATATATATATATATATATATATTATTCCTGGATCATTTTTAACTTATTCAGTACGATCTTCGCCCTCTCAAACCTTCTGACTTTCGGTCCTGGAGTAACAAGGTGCTTCACACGTTTCACGTAGGATTTCATTTTCAATTTTTTTCACTGCTCTTTGAACTGTCATAGCTGAAACTCCTCTCTCATTTGCAAAACGTCTTATGGATTGAGTTGAATCTTTTCTAATTGATCTCTTTAGTTCTAAGTTGAAATGATGATCCCTCTTCCTGTTGTGACCTCCTGATCCAGCTTTCTTCTTTACGCTTCCCTCTTTTTTTAAATTTATTCACCGTTCTCTTGATGATTCCTGAGTGGATTTGAAGATGGAAGCCATGGAATAAATGTTGATACCATCACTGAAGACCTGAATGATCATTTTTCTCTCACCATTGCTCAGATGGGAAGAGAGTGTGGCTGACACAAAATGATTTTAACCTGTTATCTCTCTAGCTGAATAATTCGATGGGTTCTAAAGTAATTCTTACGAGAAATGGTGTCAAGATGGCTAAACGTTTTATCTGATAACCTGGAAAAGATAATTAATCATTGCTAAGGACCGAAAGCTCATGAAGACTTGAAATAAAGTTCTAATATATATATATATATATATATATATATATATATATATATATATATTATAATTCCAGGATCATTTATCAACTTATTCAAGATGATCTTCGCCCTCTCAAACCTTCTAACTTTCTGTCCGGGGGTAACAAGATGCCTCACACGTTTCATGTACGATTTCATTTCCATGTTTTTTTCACTGCTTTTTGGACTGTCATAGGTTAAACTTTTCTCTCATGTGCCAAACATCTTGTGAATTCAGTTCAATAATTCTTAAGCGAAATGGTGACAAGATGGCTAAATGTTTTATCTGATAACCTGGAAAAAAGGAACTCAATTAATGTAGTGTTTTTTTTTTTAGATATTAAACACTTTGTGGGGTGAACAATTATCCCATGCTGTTACACGACAATTTTGCTGTTACACTCGGTATACGTTCCATCGCTAAAGATGATGTGTTTCTTGTACCGTTTCAGTAAGCCGTTTATTGCATCTGCTGTGCTTTACTTTTACAAGAGTCAGATCTGAACAAATATGGAGCATTCCTGTCACACCTGGTTTGGAGCTGCACAGTCCTCACTTTCCAGTCTTGATAGAGTTTAAAAGCATCTACACGGCCTTATAGGCGATGAACTCTTTCCCAAAGACGAAATGTCGCTAGCCTCTCGCTACTCTGTCGCTATTTCCATGGCAAATGTTCTGACAACTTTTGCACTCATTCTGACCTTTACAGCAAGGATCCGCCATGTAGACTGTAACGAACCATCTCCATTCTCTTCGTATTCCATTAGTAAGCGGTAAGTTCCATTCCGACAGCTTTTTTTCTAAGAACTGCTACTGTATGGAACAGACTCCCGATATGATGCTTTTCTGTTCACTACAACCTTAACCTCTTCAAGTTCGGGGTCAACCGTTATCTTTCCTATATAACTTTATAAAGTGCACCTTCTTTCCTCCACTTACGTTCGTACAACAGCCTCATTCAGTAACCCTCTACTTTGAGTGACTCTTAAACCTTGTATTGGGCAAACATTTACTTAAAACTAAAAAAATACAATTTTTTAACAGTTAAATTGATTTTATTTATAAAAAAATGATAGGTATCGATCCACGTTCAATCTCCTTAAAACTATTCAATGCTAAATTTCACTTAGCACAAAGTTTGAGAGCAACTCATTGTGGAGTGTTATTGTTAAAATGGTTATGATGTCATTAGCTCTGATAACACGTTGACATGTAAGCATAACACCTTTTTTCTGTATCCAGACATTTTTTTTTGGTATTTACTCAAATGACATATACACACATGAATAGAGCGAGCCTTAGGGACTCATGGGTATACAGACGCACCCACTCCTGTAACAGAAACACCCATACGCATGCACACATATAAATCCCTTTACACACATTTAAATTGGTTAAGACAAACAAAGAGGAAAGAATATCCGAATATATCACTTAGATATTACCAAGCAAACATATGCGCCATCAGTCAGACTTGCTTTCCAGCCAATGAAAATGCTCTTTTTGCGTCATTAATTGTAAGTAAGACAGTATCCAAGATGGCGACTAAAATTTCAACCAATGTTTACTGAAATCAGACTCTGAGTGGTGCTAATGTCTTTTATCATACTGTCCTTCTTTACAGACTTTCCTTATTTAATTTTTTGGTAAATGAGTTCTTTTATTTTTTTTCTTTCCTTCTTTATTTATTTCTTTGTTTCTTTCTTTCGCTTAACCAATTCTTTCTTTCTATTTTCTTTTTTTCGCTTAATCAATGCTTTCTTTCTTTCTTTTTACTTTCGCTTAACCAATTCTTTCTTTCTTTCTATTTTCTTTCTTTCTATTATCTTTCTTTCTTTCGCTTAACCACTGCTTTCTTTCTTTCTTTCTTTCTTTCTTTCTTTCTTTCTTTCTTTCTGTTTACTTTCGCTTAATCAATGCTTTCTTTCTTTCTTTCTTTCTTTCTTTCTCTTAACTAATAATTCTTTCTTTATTTCCTTTTCTCTTCCCTATCACCAATTCTTTCTTTCTTCCCAAATTCCTTCTTTTTTGAGTTTTTTCACATTTCCTGCAGACTTCGTTCATATTTTTCTTTTCTGTCGAAACATTTAATTAGAATTACTTTTTCTATGTGCCGTGTCACTTCAGGACGTTGGTGATCATGGCTCTCCACAATTTCCTGTCCTTTTTTGCACTTAATAAATGGTGTTTTTTGTTATCTTTTCTAAACCCTGATCTGCCATCCATCAAAATAAATTCGCTAGGTAGGTTACGCATTGTTTTCTATTGTCCTTCTTGCCTTCAATCTGCCCTGTGAATACCAAATTTTCCATACCTTCTTTCTTTATAATGTGACCTAGAAATTTCAAATTTCATCTTCTTGACGTTAAGCATAAGTGTCCTTTTTGTTTCTATATTCTGCAAATTTCGTCATTGCTCACATCTTATTCTCAGCATCCTTCTGTAGGACAACATTTCTGTTGCTTCGTCTCTTCTTCATCTCTGAGGAAATCGTCTGCTATTCACTGGCATATATGAGGAATGATATTACATAACAGTTCAGTACTCTTCTCTTTGTAACGAATTTTTTTTCCTGTTAGTTAATAATTTGTTTAGAAATTTCACATGTCATTTTCTGATGACCTGACCTAGCTCTCGCAACTCGGTAGGCGAAAAACTCGCTGGTCAGATTCAATTCCGCAAAACCCAGACTAGTGACCTTCCACCATCGGATCCAGAACTTTCACCGACCATGATGACCAGGGAGGCCACCGTGCCTTGAGGGGCTAGTATAATTTGTAACATAACCGTTACTGCCCATCAAACAACTGTTAGAATGATATAACAGTCCTACCCATTATGCCCCACTGTCAGCATATATAAATAGTCGAGCAAAAACACAACCCACATGGCCAGAAAATTACGCTTATGCATGAAACAGACAGTTCCCGTTTGGTGTTGACTTCAATGTCTACTTTTAATTTTACATACGCTATATCCCTGATATCGATCACGAAATCATAAATATGGCATACCCTAAAACTATCTATCTATCTATCTATATATATATATATATATATATATATATATATATATATATATATATATATATATGTATTTACCGGATGTAACAACAAAATTGTCGAAATCGTGTAAAAGCAAAATTGTCCATTTGTTAGATTAAGATTTGAACCGTTGCATCTTAGAAATGATTAAAGATATCTTACTGGAATTCCCCGAGGTTTTATAACACAATTGGACTCTACTTTTAGCAACAAGAATGTATAATTACGCTCCAAGATTAACAGAAGAATCGTGATGAAATCGATCATAAACAAAAATGACATCTTAATTATTTCATTATAGTAATTGATCGGAATCTCATGAAGATAGAGGCTTACTTTTTTATTTTTTTATTTTTGTTTTACTTCTTTTTCACATGGATTTAATTTATTTTGCAGATTAAAATAAAACTTTGAGAGTTTTGGCGATTAACAAAGATGGCCGACCAAGAAGCATGCTCCAGGATTGAACGGTGGTCAGTTATAAAGTTTTTGGTTGCTGAAGGGTGCAAATCAGTTGAAATTCATAGGAGAATGTCAACTGAGTATGGTGCCACATGTTTCAGCCAAAAAAATGTCTACAAGTGGGCTAAATTGTTTAAAGAAGGACGGAGCAGTGTTGAGGATGAAGACAGGCCTGGGAGGCCTACAAAAGTGAGGTCTCCTGAGGTGATCGAATCAGTCAATGACCTCATTCAGTCTGACAGAAGAACTACTGTGAACTGCCGAGGCAGGTCAAGAAAGACATAAAGAACAAACGCAGGGTCATCAGTCAGAAGGAGTCATCTTGCATCATGACAACGCAAGGCCTCACACAGCAGCCCAAACGGTGCAGACCCTCAACGAGCTGGGCTGGGAACTGCTCCCTCATCCCCCTTACAGCCTAGGCCTTGCCCCTTCAGACTTTCACCTATTTGGTCCCTTGAAAGCGTTCACGAGAGGCACGAAGTTTAAAAGTGACGATGAAGTCAAAAGTGTTGTGAGCGACTTGCTGAGACATCAGTCCAAAGAGTTTTACATTAAGGGAATACGGAAGCTTGTGCGCAGATGGGAAAAGTGTGTGACACTGATGGGAGACTACGTTAAAAAAAAAAGTAAGCTTCTATCTGTATTAGAAGTCATTATACCGAAAAATTCACCTTATTTATTGAATGACCCTCGTATATATATATATATATATATATATATATATATATATATATATATATATATATATATATATTCCAGGATTATTATCCAAATTATTCAAGATCATCTTCGCCCTCTTAAACCTTCTAACTTTCTGCCCTAGAGTAACAAGTATGATTTCATTTTCAAATCTTCACTGCTCTTTGGACTGTCATAGCTGAAATTCCTCTTTTGCGTGCCAAATGTCTTATGGATTGAGTTGGATATTTACTAATTGTACTGTTTAGCTCTATGCTGTAATGACAATCCTTCTTTCTGTTGTGCCTTCCTGATCCAGTTTCCTGCTCTACATTTCTCTCTTTTTTAAACTACTGTATGAAGACGGCTGTCGTTTGAAATAATTGTCCATCCTCAAAAAAAATGTTTAATACCTAAAAAAAAAACCCAAAAAAACACTAAACTAACTGATTGCTTTTTTCCAGGTTTTTATATAAGACGTTTAGCCATCTTGACACCATTTGTCGTAAGAATGACTGAAAAAAAACCTTCGAGTTATTCAGCTAAAAAGAGAACAGGTTAAAATCGATTTGTGTCAGCCCCACTGTCTAATGGTTTTTATAAGTATAATGATGCTTTATAACGAAAGCGAGCATAAAGGGGTATGCAAAAGTAAGTATTGATATGTATATAAGTATTTACATGTAAGTATTGCTATGATCCTATAATCAATACGTCTTGTGTGCACGTTTTGTTTTTCATTACTGTATGCCCACTTTTTATATATATATATATATATATATATATATATATATATATATATATATATATATATATATATATAAAAGAAATATGTTGTAGTGGTTCCAACGAGAGAAAAGTATGTATATTAAAAAGAAGAGAAGAGAGGTGCCGCAAACGTTTTTGGTTGTAAGGTAGATTTATTTAGAAAAAAATATTATGCTTTGTTTTACATAATTTTACGACGCGTGTTTCTGGTCTCGCGACCGTCTTCAGGTAAAAGCGGAGATTTCCACATATTATAAAAAATAATTATTTTTTTCCTTATGTTCAATGTTAAATATTCTCGATATGAGACATTCTCTGTTTGTGTGTTGGTAATCCGAATTTCTTTCTTGAATTGGCAATGAAGAGTTCTGCGCGAAGGGTCATAAAACAATTAAGGTAGTCCAGCGAAATGATAAATTAGTTATATACATGTGTGGGAAGCAAAATATACGGAAAAACAAACAAAAATCCTAATATGCAATTATGCTGTTTTAATGTTAATATAATGTCAACGTCGGACGTTTCGGTCTAATAGACCATCTTCAGGACATATTCATAAAACATAATTAACATTATCCATATATTTGCTTCCATACATGTGTGTGTATGTGTGTGTTGGTATGTAAGTGTATACATGTGTACGTGTGTGTATGTGAGTGTATGTGTGCGTATGTGTGTGTCTATGCATGTATGTTCGTATGATGTAGCGCTTCCGTTGTGTTGAATCGGTGATGATGGGCTCTAAACGAGGAAGTGTGATTATACCATCTCTTTTTGAATTGGTCCTCTGTACAACAACGTTATCTTGATAATTCTTGAGTCAACTTTGAAGATGTAAGATATAGTAGGAATGTTAGTATCATTACTGAAAGCATAAAAGATCTTTTTCCTCTCACCATTGCTCAGTTGTGGATAGAGTGTGGCTGACAGAAATCGATTTTAACCTGTTCTCTTTCTAGCTGAATAACTCAAAGGGTTTTTCAGTGATTCTTACGACAAATGGTGTCGAGGTGGCAAAATGTCGTATATGAAAACCTGGATAAAAGAAAATCAAATAGTTTAGTAGTTTTGAGATTTTAAACATTTTGTGAGAGGGACAATTATGCTGTTACACCTGGCATATGCAAAAGTATGCAGACAGGAATTAAAAAACAAATCGTGCACACAAGACGTATTGTAATGATTATGCGAACGTATCAATACTTACTGTATATCTACTTTTGCACACCCTGTTATATGCACTTTCGTTATAATGCATCATTATATTTATACAACCACAACTATCCTACTACATTGCTTACGATTGCTTAAAGGCTTGAAACTTAGTCGTCGGACTGTGTACACCTGGAAGGTGATTCTTTATATATATATATATATATATATATATAATTATTTATTTAAAAATATGATTCCAACACGCTACATAAGAGGTCTCATGTTTCAAAGCAAGAGCCTAAAAGTTCAATATAATTATTTGAATTAAATTGAATTAAAGTAAGCTCTGTTCCATCTTCAAGCGAAATTTTTTGGGGGAATTTTTGTTTTGAAACATGAGACCTCTTATGTAGCGTGTTGGAATCATATTTTTAAATAAATAATTATATTTATGCTCTACTTTTGTATCGAGCACTGTTTTTTAAAAATAATAACAAAAATACTAAAGAACATTGGATTATTTACCTAACCAGTTCTTTCCTATTTTCTATATATTTTCACACACATATATATATAAAGGGAAGAAGTTATAGTAGTTCCAGCGACAGAAAAGTGTGTATATTAAAAATAAGAGAGAAACCGTAAACATTTTGGGTTGTAATGTGGATTTTTTAATTCTTCGTAATAAGACAATGTGCATGTATGAAGAGGGAATATACGTATACATACGCATGCTGACCAAAACACAAAAAAAAAAATGGAAATAGATCTAAGAACGCACAAGGGACATTAAAAGATAAGAATGTCGATAACTCCTTCACCAATTCTCGGACCAATCTTAATTGTTTTATAACACTTCATGCAGAACTTTTCCACTGCCAATTCAAGGAGGACATTTGGGTCACTAACACACAGAATAGAGAATGTCTCATATAGAGAATATTTAACATCGAAACACTTAAGAAAAATTTTTTTTTTATAATATGTGGAAATCTCCACACTTTACCTGATGAAGTTCGCGACCCCGGAAACTCGTGTAGCAAAATTATGAAAAGTAAGCATAATATATATTTTAAATCCACTTCTCTTCTTTTAATTTTATATATATATATATATATATATATATATATATATATATATATATATATGTATTTAGGCAGCAATTTTTCATTGATGCATGTTTCATTAAATAATATAAACAAGTTTTGTCTATTTATTTTAAGTAAGTTCCTTTCATATTGTCTAATAAGTTTAATAACATTATCATTGAAGGACGAAAGGAAATCACCACATTGATACATGTTTAAATCCAATTTAAGCTTCCGGCGTACATAAGCCATTATCAAAGATGACAATTACTTTTCAATATATCAACTAATACAAGGAACAATAATGATAGTCTGTTTTTGCTGCATGAAAAATTTTCAAAGCAACGACTTATACGTGTATACGAGACGCGGAAATCGCGTCGCAACTCGTGACGTCACACATGAGAGAGTGAAAACGAGAAGTATTAAGTATGGGAAGCTGTTGGTATAAACCAATGGCTTCTGTTATCAATTATAAGCATTTAAGTATGTGGAGATTTCATAGTTTATCTTGTTCAGGTTAGGTTTCAACTGTTTTATGTATATAGCTTTAACAATTTTTAGTTTTCGTTCATTGTTTTCATGTTTAAGTATAGTTGTATTTTCAACAAGGATTTTTTGGAATTGTTGATGCCGCCAGGCATATTGTTTTAAATGCCTAAAAATGTTAGATTTATCATTCAAATGTAGAGTCAAGCGTCGTGAAAGCATACTCGCAAACCACAATCTCGCTTTCACGACGCTTATATAGATAGATAGATAGATAGATAGATAGATAGATAGATTATTTTTAACCTGTTGACTGGCTTGCTGTAGAGCGTCACAGCGTCACCACTCGGGTTTGCTGGTTTGTTTTCCGTTGGTAGCTCCACATCCAACCACTTTTATAATTTAGAGTTATTCCTGCAGAAGCGAACGCAACATCTTCGGTTGGAATTTGAACTCGGTTCACCAATCCACTTTCCGTGCTGATAACCGCTACATCATACGAAGACACACGCACGCACACACATAGACACGCACACATACACACGGGTGCACACGCAGATAAACATGCATAGAAACACGCATATACATACACACACACACACATATATGTGTATATATATATATATATGTGCAAAAGTTGGCATACAGTAATGAAATACAAAACGTGCACACAAGACGTATTGCATCGATTATACGAACATATCAATACTTATATACATATCAATACTTACTTTTGCATACCCCTTTATGCACACTTTCGTTGATGCCAAGTCGGTCGAGTTTCGATCGCTGTATGAGATGTATCACAGCTCATCAGTGAGTCTAGCGACACTCATGAGCTGTCATACAGCGAAATAGTCTCTCTCTCTCTCATATATATATATATATATATATATATATATATATATATATATATATATATATATATATATATATATATATATAAAGATAGATAGATAAACAGATAGCTAGATAGATATAGGTATAGATATATGTATATATATATATGAAGAAATAATCATACATAGAATCAATCAGCAATATTAATTGGATTAATGGCGAAATCATTTCGCTAATAGCGCATAATGTATGCATTAAAATAATCTATGCATCAAAATATTGTATGCATTATAATAAACAGTATTAACAACATCTGCCGGCCTGAATGTCCGAGAAATTGTCTCGGACATTCAGGCCGATAAATGTTGTTAATATTAATATTGTTTATTAATTATTGTTTATTAATACTGTTTATTTATTTTTTTAATAATACGGTTTATTATAAACTGTATATTATAAACTTATTATAAACTTATTTTTACTTAAATATTTGTATCTATAAAAAAAAGAATGTATAAACATAAGAATGTCTAAAAATAATTGTAGGACTTTGTCCATTTCATAATATATATATATATATATATATATATATATATATATTAATTTAATAATTTAATCTAAGGAACTACGCAGAAGCAAAAGAAGAAGGAGGTGAAAATACAACTTTATGTAACTTCAGAAATAAAAAAAAATTAAATGTTGTAAGCATGTGTGTGTGATGCGGCATTCACCCTGGGCGGATTGAGCCGGCTTCTTCCTGTTGTGAGAAGAAGATTCTTGGGATAAATTACAGAAGTAGGGTACCCAGGCCTACTCGGATAACGTTCTTGCTTGCCGCGGGGTTCCCACAGACGCAGAGACAGGAACGACCAGAAGCCGCCGGTTGCCGATGCAGACGCTCCTTGGATTTTCACCAGAGCCCTTGTTAGCCGGCGTGTGTGTCAGACCTGTCCGCCTTGGGTGGCCCTACCAGGAACGAAGTTCCGGACAGCATAGTTGTAAGCATGGGGGTGGTGTAATGCGCTAAGGTTGAGAGCGATAATGATACAGTCAAGAAATATATTTGTTGTACAGAGGACCAATTCAAAAAGAGACGGTATAATCACACTTCCTCGTTTAGAGCTCATCATCACCGATTCAACACAACGGAAGCGCTACATCATACGAACATACACGCATAGACACGCACATACGCACACATACACTCACATACACACACGCACACATATATACACTTACATACCAACACACACATACACACACATGTATGGAAGCAAATATATGGATAATGTTAATTATGTTTTATGAATATGTCCTGAAGATGGTCTATTAGACCGAAACGTCCGACGTTGACATTATATTAGCATTAAAACAGCATAATTACATATTAGGATTTTTGTTTGTTTTTCTGTATATTTTTCTTCACACACATGTATATAACTAATTCATCATTTCGCTGGACCAACCTTAATTGTTTTATGACCGTTCGCGCAGAACTCTTCATTGCCACTTCAAGAAAGAAATTCGGATTACCAACACACAAACAGAGAATGTCTCATATCGAGAATATTTAACATTGAACATAAGGAAAAAATTAATTATTTTTAATAATATGTGGAAATCTACACTTTTACCTGAAGACGGTCACGAGACCAGAAACACGCGTCGTAAAATTATGTAAAACAAAGCATAATATTTTTTTCTAAATAAATCTACCTTACAACCAAAAACGTTTGCGGCACCTCTCTTCTCTTCTTTTTACATACTTTTCTCTCGTTGGAACCACTACAACATATTTCTTTTATATATATATATATATATATATATATATATATATATGCAAAAGTGGGTATACAGTAATGAAAAACAAAACGTGTACACAAGACGTATTGATTATAGGATCATAGAAATACTTACATGTAAATACTTATATACATATCAATACTTACTTTTGCATACCCCATTATGCGCGCTTTCGTTATAAAGCATCATTATACTTATAAAAACCAGTAGACAGTGGGGCTGACACAAATCGATTTTAACCTGTTCTCTTTTTAGCTGAATAACTCGAAGGGTTTTTTTCAGTTATTCCTACGACAAATGGTGTTAAGATGGCTAAACGTCTTATATAAAAACCTGGAAAAAAGCAATCAGTTAGTTTAGTGTTTTTTTTTTTTAGATATTAAACATTTTTTGAGTATGGACAATTATTTCAAACGACAGCCATCTTTATACAGTAGTTTAAAAAAATTATATGTAATATATGTAATATATAATATATATAATATATAATATTTTATGATAATATAATAATAATTATGAACATGTTGAGACATTTACAAACGAATATAGGTACATACACGCTCAGCGCTCACGCGCAAACACATCCATATATATATATATCCGTAACTAGAAAGAATAATTCCAGTAGGTTTTTAATATAAAATATTAAAAACATAGATCCATGAAGAGATCTCAATGTATTGTATACAGAGCAATATGATATACATAAAAGGAAATAAAACTTAACACATCCCGAAAGATCCGATAAATTTATTTCGACATATAAGGTTTCAATACATGCCTCATCAGACCGGGATTACAAAATGGTTTAAATTTATCCAGAAAATATGTTTAATTTTTTTTTTTTTAAATAAATCACAAGAGAACTGGAAATAACTTTTTGACCTAAAAAAAATATCTGCGCTTTTATATTATTGAAGAGTGGGTAGGAAAATGTCGAAACAATGAACAGGGGTGAGAGGGGAAAGTACAAATGACAGCTAGTGATATACATTGGAAACAAATCAAAATTTATATCATCATCATCTAATTTAGGTCAAATAATAACCATCATCATCACATATATAAATAATATTTCCGATCCTTCGAGATGTGTTAAATATCTGCGCATTTATATTATTGAAGAGTGGGTAGGAAATATTCCTACGACAAATGGTGTCAAGATGGCTAAACGTCTTATATAAAAACCTGGAAAAAAGCAATCAGTTAGTTTAGTGTTTTCAAAGGAAAGCTAGTGATATACATTGGAAACAAATCAAAATTTATATCATCATCTAATTTAGGTCAAATAATAACCATCATCATCACATATATAAATAATCTTTCCGATACTTCGAGATGTGTTAAGTTTTTCCTTTGATATATATATATATATATATATATATATATATATATATATATATATATATATCCTTCCTCTTCCCTCCAGCCAAGAACCTCCTACTAAGAGAATATCTTCCTGTTATCAACGAGCAAACTGGGAATATCGTTCCGAGATTTCCTCCGTGACGTCCTTTGGAATCTGTTTTTTTTTTATCACCCCGTCTGAGGTCTCCTGGATAAAAGCTGGTATCGAGGCTTTCATCCCAGCAAGAAAACATAAAGTTAAATCGCACTCATCACTTTGGTTCACGGCTACTTCCTCAACGTCTGTACCGAAGCGACAAGTTTGACTGCAACAGACGTCTCTGTCTCTGTTCGTAATGAGTGCAAGCGTGTCCTCAATGAAGTAAAATTACTATTTGCTAATAGAATGAAGCAACGTATTTAATTCTAAAGATTATTGGCGGCTCTGCAACAACAGCAACTCCACAATCACTCCTCTATACAATCAGTTCGAAGTTCCAACGCTGATAACGCTGAATACTTTGCTCGGAAATTCTCATCCAACTCTCCACTAGACTCATCCGGTGTACCCACACATGATTTTCCCCCTGGAACTTAAGCTCTGTTGAGTGAAATGCGCATAAACCTGTCGATGGTATTGGGCATCATCTCTAAATTAGGCTCTCATAAAGCAAATGGTGGTGACAGGATAGAAATGTGCTCCTGGGCTGGCTCCAGTTCTCTCCAAACTATATAACTATTGCCTCACTGACTCTTGTTTATGGAAGGCATCATCTGCTGCCCTTGTTTTTAAGAACTCTGAAGACCATTCTGACCCATCTAACTACCGTCCTATCAATCTTACTCGGCAAAGTCTTCGTGGCTTTAATTAATGCCGATGTGGTTAAGCACTTTACATCCCATAATCTACTCTCTGACAAGCAATATGGTTTCCGCTTTGAACAGTCTACCGCTGACCTACTTACGAACATAACTGAATTTATACAGAAAGTTCTTGATAATAGCGAAGGCGTTTGTTAGGGTTTGTCATGCCGACTTTCTTTGTAAGCTTCAGGAATACAGTATTACAGGACGATTATTTGATTTAATCCAATCATTCCTGTAAAACCGTGAAATGAAGGTTGTCCTAAACGGTCCCCCCCAGTTCCTTTCATATGAACGCTGGTGTTCCCCAAGGCTCTATTCTGGGTCTTAGACTACTTCAATAGTAAATCCGGCATCGCTGACAAAGTTAAACTGGCCGTTGGTTTCGAAAAGGATCTCCAATCTGTGGTTGACTGAGGCAGGACCTGGTTTGTAAACTATAATGCCTCCAAAACAAAACTGCTCTCATTTACCCACCATAGAGATCCACTCCCCCACGACTTCTCTCATCAGCATGGCTGATGCTCAACTTCACAAGAACGTCTTTCTGCGCATTCTTAGTCTCACGTTTTCCACTGACCTGAGGTGGAACAACGACATTGAATCAATAGCTTCATCTCCCGCCAGGACAATTAGGTTTCTGTGTCGCGCCAAAAGGTTTTTTTTTTCGTCTGAGTCCATCCTTCAAATCAACAAATCTACCATTCGTCCGCGCATTGAATTCTGTTGCGATATATGGTCTGGTGCTGCACTGTGTTCATCTCGATGTTCTCGACAAAATGCAAAAACGGATATGCAATGTGATAGGTCCTTACTTGGCATCTCTGTGTCGCGCCAAAAGTTTTTTTTTCGACCGAGTCCATCGTTCAAATCAAGAAATCTACCATTCGTCTTTGGATTGAATACTGTTGCCATATATGGTCTGGTGCTCCCCGCTGTTCATCGCGAGGTTCTCGACAAAATCCAAAAACGGATATGCAATGTGATAGGTCCTGACTTGGCATCTCTGTGTTGCGCCAGAAGGTTTTTTTCGTCCGAGTCCATCGTTCAAATCAAGAAATCTACCATTCGTCTTTGGATTGAATACTGTTGCCATATATGGTCTGGTGCTCCCCGCTGTTCATCTCGAGGTTCTCGACAAAATCCAAAAACGGATATGCAATGTGGTAGGTCCTGACTTGGCATCTCTGTGTCGCGCCAAAAGGTTGTTTTTTTTTCGTCTGAGTCCATCCTTCAAATCAATAAATCTACCATTCGTCCTTGCAGTGAATACTGTTGCCATATATGATCTGGTGCTCCACAACTCGATGTTGTCGAAAAAATCCAAAAACGGATATGCAATGTGATAGATCCTGATCTGGCATCTCGAATGCAGTCACATTTTCACAGACATGATATGGCTCTCCTCTGTCTTTTCTACAAATATTTTTTCTAACGAGCTACTTTCACTAGTGCCCCAACTGCATGAATTTAAGCGTGCTACTAGGCACAAAGGCATTCTTGTTATTTAAAAAGCTTGCCTTAACAATAGTACAAGGCTATAAATATGGAGCATCTAGTGAGTATCTATATCGCTTGTAATTGGTCTGTTAGTCTAGTTTGCTGATCACTGAGCCACCACGGAGCGCTACTGATATGTAGACCACGCTGAGAATAGCGGTGTCTTTTCATCTAGCGTACGGCTTTGGAGTAAAAGATTTCTTAGGGAATGGTACTTCAAGAGAAAATCACTTTTCTCTTTCCTTACTTTCGAGTAGAGGGACGAGCAGTGCCAGTAATGGTGAAGGGCGTCTTCTGTATTTGCATTTATATAAAAGTCTACAAACTTACACGTTTTTATAAACGAGCCGCGCATAGACTGTGATTCAATTCTCAGATTCGCCAGCGGTTTTCTCTTTTGTTTCTGTATTTAAATGATTTTTTCCGCCCATTATTAATGCGTTGGCGAGCTGAATAAACCAATTCCCGGCAAACTGAGCTTGTCGGCGTCGGGCATTGAAAAGACAGCTTTCAAAATGGCAATTATGCCATCGTGATAAATCTAATGTGCCCCCTTTACGTGACATCGGTTAAATTTTTCGCTTGTCTCCACACCCACTCATAAATTGTCATAATTTCTCCACATGCCCACACATACGTGTGGGCGTGTTGTGCGTATGTGGATGTGTTGGATGTTCATATTGCGTAACGTATATTAACACGGAAAGCGGAATCAACGACCCGAGTTCACATTCCGGTAGATTCTGTTTGGTACAGTTGAGTGAATCCACATTCCTCCTGCTACAGGTTAAATAGAAAAGCGAAATGGACGCCCTTGACTTGGACGAGAGCCAAGTCTAGTTGAAGGTTTGGAAGCTTCATGGAACACTTTGCGCCAGTTATCTGTTAGCAGTTCTTCTGAAAAGTATGACTGGTTCTGTACAAACCTTCATCACTGTAATCAAAGTATCTGTGTGGTTAGGGTAGCGTTTCACATGAACTCTTAGACCCATATCCGCGAAAATCGACAGGAGATTCCACCTAGCTGTGACATTATACTTCATGCTTAAACGTAGTCTTCAGGCCTGAATAATACGTTTAAGCATGAAATTGATTGTCGCCGCTGGGCGTCGACTTCAATGTCCACATTTATATTTACATACGCTTTATCACTGATATTGAGTACTTTCACCCATACATATGGCATACCGTACAACTATATTTTTTATCATTATATAGGCACGATGGAGTAGTGGATAGCCGCTCGAATTGAGAAATCGGAGAGCAGAGTTCGAATTCCAGTCGAATCCATTACAATCACTTACGATACATGACTGACGAAGCAGATTTTTTCCCCACAGTAGGTTGCTATTTCTTTCTGCGGTAGACTAGATGCTATCCAAAGCTATAGAACCCGGTCTGTCCTGCTATTTACCCATAGCTGGGGGGGGAGAAGAAGAGGATCCATACATTTCCCAACAGTATTAGCACGTAAGTGAATGTAATGGATTCGACTGTAATTTGAACTAGGCTCTCCGATTTCTCAAGGATCTGTTTATTTCGATAATTTTTCTATCTCACCCCATCTCTCTCTCTCTCT
Source organism: Acanthosepion pharaonis (assembly GCA_903632075.3). Taxonomy (NCBI): domain Eukaryota; kingdom Metazoa; phylum Mollusca; class Cephalopoda; order Sepiida; family Sepiidae; genus Acanthosepion; species Acanthosepion pharaonis. The sequence continues at coordinate 2,387,200 of CAHIKZ030004545.1, forward strand.
CTCTCTCTCTCTCTCTCTCTCTCTCTCTCGATAGATAGATAGATAGATAGATAGATAGATAGATAATGAACAGAATGAGATAGATAGATAGATAGATAGATAGATAGATAGATAGATTGATTGATTTAACGGGTTTAATCGTTCTTCTTATTATTATTAACATTAGTATTCATTGTTATTCCAGCGTATTTTCTATTATCGGTTTGTGTCTTTCTTTTGAAAAGAGAATGCAAAGTAACCCATAGAATTGGACGTAGCAATATTGTCAGCGGTCACTCTTAGATATTGTACTTCAACGACC